>JAIPRM010003290.1:13317-26616 GCA_025469315.1 Stegophylla sp. TES_Ste_2020 | reverse complement strand
ATTCATCCGTAAGAAATTTTATTGCACCAAAATATTCACAATGAAATTCTCTATCTAGGCACCAAATTTCAAAATAATTGGTTGGGCCAATTTTCTTATATGCACGTTAAAGTGCGTAATTTTAGGAATAACTAACGAATTTCTTCGAAATTCTAACTTTAAACGGGTATAAAAAAAAAGTTGACTAACGATTTTTGAGATTTTTTCAGATCAATTAGACATATATGTCAGTGAGATCATATTAAATTTTCAAGTCTTAATATCAAAAATTTTATTACATAAAAACTAACGAAAATGAGAAATTTCCGAAATTTTCATTATGCCGTACTCATCTCAAAATTGATCAAATCTTTTTGAAATTTTTATGAAATGTTTTCGTACATGTTTTTAATGGTTGATGAAAATTTCAAGTCTCTAGCTGCATTATTTTAGAAGTTATGTCAAAAGGTAATTTTCAATTTTACGGAAATTTCGGTAATTGTGTATTTTGCCGTTTTTTGTCAATTTTTCGACAGTTTTCCCTCATTTTGGAAAAAGTATTGAGAAATTGGAAAAATGACCTCTTTTAAGTACCATCTGAGTGTGATTTCGGTTCTATAGAGATACTGATCGAAACTTTCGGACAAGTATTTCTATACGAAAAAGTGTTCACAGAAAGAGAAAAAATAAAAAAATAAAAATAAACATCATTGTAAAATCATAAGCTTCTTCACTTCGTTCAGAATCTAAAATGCGAAAAATTCGGATTGCCGGGTTGGAATTATACCTCGGTACTGTTACGTCATAACGGTATCGCCGTTTCACTATGCCACACTAACATATTTAACATACTATTGAAATAGTAGGTATTTAGTATAATAAACGAAAGTATTAAATTTTCAAAATAGAATAAAATAATTAGGAAACTATTGTTGCACATGGATTTTAATTCATACATTATGATTGCTTTCCTTTCTTCTTGTGAAAAAAATAAATAAATATTGAGAATTTCGAAAAACAACCAGTTTAAGGGATCGAGTAGTTGGAATATATAGCCAAATAAAGAGGTTTATTTTTTTTAAATAACTATTATTGAACGAACAAAATAAATGTGAACATTTGTTTTTAATTAAAAAACTACAAAGACAAATTAAAGTATATTGGCAGGAAAATATTACAAATGTGTATCTATATTGATTGTTGACTGACGACCGTGACGACGGTGAATATATTAAATTACACTTTTTAGTAAAACAAATACTTTGTATTATTAGTTTTTAAATAGTTTTAAATTAATATTGTGTAAGTTTTCGAGTGATATGGACCTAAAAGCATTATATAGTGAAGATATATTGAAGGTTATCAGAAGAGGAAGATTAAGATGAGCTGGTCATACTTGGAGGAGTCAAAATCCGCTGCTGCGTGCAGTATTAGAACAAAATCTTGTAGGAAAAAGACCACTAGAAAGACTAAGAAAGCGTTGGGAGAATGTCGTAAAAAAGGATGTGAAACAGCTGGCAGGTGAAGTAAATTGGAGAAATCTAGCGTTGGACAGAGAAAGATGGAAGCGTGTATGTGAGACGGGATGGTCTTAAAGGCCGAATAAACCCAAAGAAGAAGAAGAAGAAGAAGACAGAGTCTAAACCCAAGGCCAAATACGGTCTTGGGTTAGGTGCTGCTCAGAATCTAAAATTAAAAATAAACATCACTGTAAAAACATTAGCAACTTTGCTTCGCTTAGAGTCTAAACAGGCCAGACAGACTTTGCACTATTCATATACTTCGCTTTTCAAGTGGGATATTCTTGGTGAGTGTATTGAATTTTAAAGAAACGATAAATCATTTCTTCAATAAAATGATTTTGAGCAGATGTTCAGTTAATATATAATAACCATGTAGTAATAATTACTACGTTACTATGGTTACCAGTGGCGTAAGTCGGGCAAATTCTAAGCCCACATCTTTTCTTTCAAATTACAAAATATATATATATATATGTAAACTATCAGTGAAGTTTAAACTCAAAAGGTCAAGCTAAGCTATACACTGTAGTGCACCGAAAGACAAACAGTATCTGCGAATCGCATTATATGATAATATAGCAGATAGACAGGAAATCGGAAATGGATGTCATTTATTTGGTATACATATATTGAGGTCAACGAACAGATTTGGACACGTGTACACGAGAAATAAAATTACGCCGTGGGCGAGGAGAGTATGTATAAAACATAGCTATGTACATTTAAATATCGTTTAAAATATTGAATTAGTTTTCTCAGAGTTAGTGTCGGATTCATACTGTCGTAAGCCTAGTAACCATTTTTTTAGAATTTTAAATTTATAAGCTAACTACCGTAGGACGTATTTGGTTATTGCACCTAACATTAATGTAAATATAGTTTTTGTATCATATTTTCCTTTATATTCATTGGACATATTATTATATCAATCGATAAAGAAATTTTTTCTTTATACTTTAGCGTAAAAAACGAATATTTGAAAAAATTGGACGCAATTGGTTATTGCACCGGTGCCTTCAATGGCTTAGAAACTATATTTGGTAGAATTTTTTTGAATCCAAGCGACCAAGCCATTACTACTGAAGCCGTCATGTTTAAAACGTGATTATTTAAAATAATTTTTTTCAATTATTTTAAACATGTTATTTAAATCATGATTTAATCGAGTTTAAAATAAAAAGAACACATTTTTATGTAATTCAATAACAACAAGTCTAAAACTACATATTTAAATTATGGAAATAGTTGTGTGATTAGGAATTACTAATTTAAGGCTTCTTTTAAATTACATATTTCGTATGGTAATAGTAGCACTGATTAAAATCATTTGTAGCCTCTAGCCAGTGAGCTAAACAAAAAGACTGGTCGAAATAATTAATTATTTAAAAAAGGTTTATAATTTAATTATATTATATAATATTATGTGAGGTACATATTGCATGATAATAATTTTCAACTCCATTATCTACTCGTATTATATATACTAGAAATAGATAGGTATAATATATATTATAGGTAGAGCGTGGATTTATATGCATTAAAAATCAATCAAATATGCGCTAAAAAATCTTAAATATGCATAAATATGTACACTAAAATGCTAAAATATGCATGAAAAATAAAAAAATATGCATAAAAAATTTTTTTTTTGAACATTTAATTAATACAATATATTATTAAAAAGAATTATGGAACAAAACTATAAATACTTTTCTTCATTTTTTTCACTTTCACCATTTTCAGGTAGTTTTAATCTGTATATAAAAGAAGGAATCAATATATCAAAAATGTCTCCTAAAATAAATGTACTTATCTAAATGTAGTTTACCGTGTATTTATATTTATTAATATAAGACGCATACCTATTAATTTACGATATTTTGATATTAATCCAAACAATCGAAACTATAAAAATATAATTTTTTTCTTATATATTATAATTGAAAACAGTATAAATTTAAAAAATTTTGAAAAAAAAAACATCGAAATATGCACTAAAAGATGCAATTAAAAATTGTAAAATAAGCTAAAAATGACGAAATATGCAAAAATATGCACTAAAAAAGTTTCATTTTTTAAATTGTTATGTCATGAAACAAATTTGTGCTCACTTAGCTAATTATACAATCAACTAGAATAAATATGCAAATGCATACAAATCCTCGCTCTAATTATAGGTATGATATATAGGTAGGTGCTACGTACTAAACTTAGAAGGTGGGAAAAAATCAACCTCTGCGATTGTCCGTCACCACCACCTACCTACGCGTTTTGTTCTACAGCAGCCAGTATACCCGTGAATTAGATAATTAATCTCTATTTAGTTTTAAAGCGATTTATCTGTCACTGAGATTCAATGATGACGTACAGAATTCAATATAATGCGCTCAGAATCCCGTCATTAGATGTCTATTTTGGGGATAGGTGTCACAAAATATATACTGTGTCTGTATATTCGTTCACTACCGCTGTTGTTGCTTTTAATACTGCCACGACTGTTCTGTATACATATATTGTGTATACACTAATTCGAATAAAGTGTCACGTCCCAGACTTAACCATGACTAATCACGTGCGTAGCGCTATGATTTTCGGACCAGACGACAATAAAATCGTAAATTGTATTTTATTACAGTTTTATCGACTCTTTGCGTGTAAATATATATATTACCTATACGTCGAATAGTGTAAAGGTACAAAAGGAAGGGTGGGTGATTTTTTTTTCAAACGTAAGATTAATTAAGCACAAGATGTGCTCGATTGCAGCTCTATTAATATCAAATTATATTATATTTTTATTTTATTTTTTTTAAACAATACGTATTTATAGGAAAAAATTATTTTTATGACTTTTGATATTCATGTAGGTACTTATATATCAACATTTTTAAAATAAACATAATATACTAATATGAGGCGTGTCAATATTTTCTTTTTTGAATTGTTTTTATAGATAATAATTTGATGTTTCTAGGAACTGCAGTCTAAATTATTGCGTAACAAATTTATTATAATTCTATCTTGAAAACAAGACATTTATTTTACACACTTTTATGTTCGTATATACATGAATTTATATATGCATAATTTTTATACATTCAATAATAACTACCAATTTGTATATTTTAACTAATTATTATATAAGTATATCATGTACTAGACATTTTATTGAACTGTTAAAGCTCTTTTTTTTTTATTTGAATATTTTTGAACGAATACAGCGAATTTAAAATGTAATGAGTAATACCTAATCAATAAAATTTACCATCAGTGAAGAATTTCTAAATGTATGTTATGATGAAATTATCCCATAAAACATTTATTTAAAAAAGTATAGGTAAATTACATATAAAGAAATCGAAATGGATATTTTGATTGACGATGTTGTTTTCAATAATGCAACGCACAATGCTTATGTAGTATGGTATTTCCATTCAATATTAATAAAATTAATGTTAAGTTTTTTTTTTTTCTTGTCAAAAGGTTCAGGTTTACTTTTGCGGGGTACTTTAGTGAAATAGGAGAACTTGTCTATAAATACGTAATATAGATACATTGTGTGTAGATAAATTTAAAAATAATAAGACAGGATATTATTTATTGATAGCTTTAGATTTTGAGAAAAAATTCAAAATTATATCATATTATATCACTTCATTTTCAAACGCACACCGTTGCATTACTCAAAAATAGTTGTACAGTATCTACTTAATATTAGATTAGCAAGTTATCAAATAACCATACTACAATTTACGCACAACATATAGGTACTTAGAATCAGGGGCGTCATTTGAGGGATTCAGACACACTTACCAAGAGTATCTGACCCGAAGAGCGAAGAATATCCGTAGTGTGAAGTATGTCCGGCTTTCTTGCCTTTACTTTGTTTTACTTTTTTTTTATCTAATAAATCAAGGAAAAAATATTCAATGAGAAAAAAAATGTTAGAAAAATGTCCAATTTTTTTTTCACATTTTCAAAATTTTCTTGCGCCAAAATCTTTCTTATATTATTGTCTATGTTTAAATTTTCATAAAGTTTGGATTAAAAAAATGATGATTTCCGAGTCATTTTTATCAAATTTTGGGTAGTTTTTTCTAGAAAAAAAAAAAAAAATTGAAGAATTGAGAAATTCAAAAAATGACCTCTCTAAAGTACCAACTAGAGGAAAATCGGGTTTTAAAAAATTACTGATCGAGAATTTTGAACAAGTAGATCCATACGAGAGTGTTCACAGAAAAAAAAGAAAAAAAAAACATAATTGTAAAAACATAAGCTTCTTCACTTCGTTCAGAATCTAAAATACAGTCTTATCTATACATAATATACTTACTACATTGATATATGCAGTTCTGGTGTATTGTATAATTAGGTAAATGTATTGTAATTATTATACATGGTAAATTATGGTGAACTGTACAATGTACCTATATCAATTGAAATATTAATTAGATATCATAATTTGATACATTATATTTACGCATGTTATAAAAGACTTTATAACATTATTATTAATTAAAATTTACAACATTATTTCAATTGATTGTTCAATATTTACATTCAATATAGTGTGTCAGGATTGCTTCCAAACTACATAATAATGTATCATAAATAAACAGAAAAGACATTTTTCACATAAGCTCGGGGAAGAGTTCAAATAAATGACAAAATTAGGATCTGAGAAGAGTAATACCCTGAACAAATAAAAATTTATTGTATTCGTTCTAGTATTTCAGTTGCCATGTTCTTTTCGAGAATAAATTGGAATTGATTGTTTTGTTTTGTACCTTTGCGCATATAAAAGGATTTGAGAATCCAAAACACATTTCAGTTTAATTCATCCACGACCTACTATATAAAAGCCTCGGTTGTTGTCTTCAGCTATTTATTGTTCAAGACGCTCTCAAAATATAATAAACAATATGTGCACCTTGTGCTATTTATTGTTTATTGCATGTTCACTTTTTATGACAAATGCCAGTATTTTAAATGGTGAGTATTGAAATGTGAAATATTTCTACAAAAGTATTATAATATTATATTATTACCATTAAATAAAATCGATTTTTATTAATTTTTTAAGTGTAATATTTTTTTAAGTGCAATTTTTGTTATGTATATACATTTTAAAATTATATATATATAATATATATTTAATATTATTATTATAATTTGAGTCTTAATAGGCAAAATGACAAAAGCGACACTTTTGGCTAAAATGACCTTTTGAAATCAAAACTTTTTTATTTAGATATACTTGTCCAAAAGTTTTGACCAGCAACTTTCTGAAACCGGATTTGTCTCTAGTTGGTACTTTAAAAAGGTCATTTTTTGAATTTCTTAATTCTTCAATGTTTTTATTGAAAAAAAAACTCTGAAACCATCATTATTTGGTCCTAACTTTATGAAAATTTTAACTTAGACAAACAATAATAAGAGAAACATTTAGGCACAAGAAAATTTTAAAAATGTTGGAAATTTTTCTAACTCTTTTTTTTCTCCTTTAATTATTTATTTATTATTTATAAATAAAGTTAAGTAAAGTAAAGTAAGGTAAGGTTAAATATAGACAAGAAAGACGGACATACTTAGCATCACGGATATTTTTCGCTTTTTGGGTCAGATACTCTTGGTGAGTGTAATGATGACTATTATTGTTCTTTATATTTTTAACTTCTTTTATTCAGAATTGTCTCATTGAAGGTATGATTTATCGTTTCTTTAAAATTATACACATCCTTCAAGAATATCTGACCTAAAGAGCGAAGAATATCCGTGGTGTGAAGTATGTTCGGCTTTACTTTACTTTTTAATATTATGAATTCAAAATTTAATATTTTGCTCATGTACTTGTTAAATAATCGTAAAAAATCTCAAAAATTGTTAGTCAATGTATATTTTTAGAATCATCTAAAGTTAGGATTTGTATTAAATTGATCATTTTTGTGTTCAATAATGAATTCTTTTTAACCATAACCTTATTAATATTTAGTATTCTACCTAGTTGAATTTTTTTTTAACAAAAGATACCTCATGTATTTTACTACCTAATACATGAGCCAAATTTTTTTAAAGGTAGGCTCAATGTTTTTTTACAAGCATTTAAAGAGTTAAACTTACAACTTAAATAATTATTAATCCAGATTTCTTTTCATCATTATTTTTTTCAAATATTTATTATGTAATATTTATTGTTTTTAGAGTAAAAAATTGTGTACAAGTTACTCATATTTACTTTTTTGTTAAAATCAGTCTAAATTTCACGATTAAATTGATTATTCTCTGGATTAATGAAATGGACATGGATTATTTTATTAAATTATTAAACATACTGAATATTAAAGTGAGAATTATTGCTCTGCATAAAGAACTGAAGTTCTGCTCAGAGATGTTTTATTGAAGAAATGATTTTCATTTCTTTTAAATTTAACTCACCCATCAAGAGTATCCCACCTGAAGAATAAGTATGGTACAAAGTATTTCTGATTTTATTTCTTTTTGAAGGTAAATAATTACATAAAAGTTGATTATTTTAAGTATAATAGGCACCTTTATTAACATAGTACTACGTAGTCCAAATTACATTTATTTTCCTACTCTATTTTATTTATATTTTTTGATGAAACATATTTTGATGTTTATTAAACATATTTTCTGCAGATTATTGAGTAGCTATTTTAGACTTAATATACATGAATTTCATCTACATATTATAGTATAAGTATAATAACTAATTCAATGTTTACTTATTTTGCTTTCCATAAACCACAATGATACAAATTTAGTACATACTACCTAGTTCAGCTCAACGAATTAGAATAAATTTTGATAGATGAAGTGTTATACTTCAATGTATTATTCTAACTCATTCCAATGAGTTTGGATTTGTCAAATTCAATGGCGATGCCAGGACTTTAAATTTAGTCGGGCAAACCTAAGGCACAAATTTTACTGTAGGGTACAGGAGCAAAGACCCCAAAAAAAAAAAGTCAAAGCTCCCTAGATTTTTTGCAAATTGCTTAATGTCAATACCTATGGGGGGGGGGGAGGGCTAACACAAATAAAAAAAATATGTTAGCATCCAAAATTTTTATCTTTATTGCTCTAAAGCTATAGGACCAACACACAGGATCTATAATAATGTGCAGCATATTTTCTCCACACTCCAAGCCAAAATAATTCTATCCAGGGAAAAGATTTAAAGCCACGGGCCCTGTAGCCCCTACATAATTTTTATCAAAGTAATAAATATACATTATTTCATTAATACAAAACAATTTAAAAAATATTTGTTATGATGCTATAATAATAAAGTTAAATGGATTAAATGGTCCGCTGTAAACTGTTAATTCCTATTGGGATAACATCAAAAAATAGATTATACTATTGTAAGTGTTGATTATTATAATTTTGAAAAATTACTTCTTTAAAGTTCCATCTAGGTGTAATTTATCATCTAAAAAGTTACTATAATTATTTTGATTGAATATAGATATAGCTTATTTTGTTTCCACATTATGCATTTTATGTTCTTACACATAGTATAAAAATACAATGAAGAATATTTGATAATAACAACTAGGTTTTGATGAAAATTTTAATATTTTTAAACAATTTCAGGGCTGGGCAGGAATTTTCAAGGAGAGCAATGGCCCACCCTTGGTGCTGCCCCTAGTCAAGTTCTTAAATTTGGTTGACCAACACTTCCTTTATTTAATTTTCAATATGAAGGGCCGTTAATAAATATTTAGTGTTGGTACTCTTTATCTTTAACTTTTTAATTGCTTAAATAATAAGTTTTTTTTTTTTTAAGATAAAAATATGTATACATAAAAGCTGGTATATTAAGTAAATAATAAATGTAATGGTCTAAATATTTATTTATAGCTGAAATAGTAGTACTATATTACATAGGAAATTACAGTACAATACAATAAACTGTTATTATTTGAGAGCTCTAACTTTTACAAATAATTTAACTTAATTAAGGGTTACTTAATACATTTAGGTTCTGTTTTTTTTTTTTTTTTTTAAATTGAATGTGGTTGAAAATTTAAACTTTTAAAAATAAATAAATACTTACTTTTGAATTTACCTATATGTTGTTTAAGTACTTAAGAACTTACTTTATATTGAAAAATACAACTTTTTTTTTCTAAATACATATTTACCGGTATTTTTTTAACAGATATTTGAATAATATGATGTAAGCTCATAAATTATGATAACAATACACAGTTCTTACAACAGATTAATAGTAATTTTAATAGTACATATCATAGGTAATAACGAAAATTATCTATTGTTTTATTTATACCTTATATAATATAAATAATTTAAGAATTATACTTTAATATCATTTCTCACAAAAAAAAAAAATAATAATCAATTGTATTTACCTACAATTATAATTTACTACCCAATAACTTTTTCTATAAGACTTTTTGGGGACTTATTGTAACTGCACTATTTTAATATTCAGTTTTAACTCATTTAGGAGTGGAAATTAAATCTATTTTCTGTGTAAATGATATAAAATAACAGAGCAGGAGCTATAGTTTACCAACACTATGTCAAAAATACCTTAGAGATGCAGATTTTTGGCTTAACACTGCAGTAACAAAATTGTTGCTAGTGTTTGCAATAGACTGAAAATTTGATCTCAAATAGATTTATAACTGTAATATTACTAGCAATATAAAAATTACATACCTAGCTAATGGTTTGGCTCACTAATTTTATAAAAATATTCATATTATTAATATGAATTTAAAAATAAAGTATTTTCAGTAATAATTGATACATATTTAACTTCTGAATAATAAGTAAAAATGAAACATTATAGAAAAATAAATTCTTTATAACACTTTATAAAAAAAACAATATTGAACATGTAAATTTTACTAAAGTAATATATTTATTCAGGTATCTACATTATTGTATTGAGAATTTAATATTTATGTTTGAACTTTGGAATATTTAATACTCCATACAGTGTATAATAACCATACTACGTATTAATATATAAATTTAATTTACAAAAAAAAAAACGTGGAATTTCAGCTAACCAGAATTGGATCTCTGTAGTAATTGATTGAATCTGTGTGCAATGATGACAGAAGTGTCAAAAAATCGTTTGACACAATTTGTGAGACACACTTCAGTTTTTCCTCCAAGTTTAGCTGATGGTTTATCTACACACTTTTCCCAACATATTTCACTGATTTCTTGTATCTATAATAAACACAGCTAAACCATTAAAAACAAAATTGAAGTAGACATACCTAGTTAAGGATATTTTACTTGAGCATTTAAATGGGCTTTCTGTTGTTCCATCATTATAACTCTTTGTATTTCTTCGGCATTTAGTTTGTCAGAATTACCCGACCCTCCTAGGTCGAAACTATCGTTGTTACTACCAAATACATCTGCCATAGTTAATATATTATATTGTAAATAATGTAAATACTGTTGGAGAAACGAATAGGAAAATTGTAAATTCATGTGCGAAGAGGAAACACAGAATTGAAGTAATGATAAGAAGCCGGCCTTTATCATAGAGTGTTAAGTTGCTCCAAGGCTACCAACCACAACAAAAGTCGGAGGTTGTAGAGATGACGTGTGTCACGGCTGCTGTAGTAATATTGGCGATCCCAAAATGCCTTCGACCATAATATAATTATGAAAATATAAAATATTATTAATTATTATAATATAATTATGGTCGAAAAGAAGGTCACGATTATACTACAGCACCCCTTGGGGTAAAAATTACCTATGACACCCGTAGATAATAAAAATTTGGATAGGACAACGTCTTATCATCGGTCATCAAGTGTTATGAAATTGAGGCCATTTGTTTACAATATGATAGGTGATACCAGTGCTAAATAGTAGTAAAAATATAGAAATTATAGTAAAAAATTATAGTGGGTTCAATTGGATATGTCCCATCCATGTTTATACTATCTATGATGACACCGGGATTCTCCTCTAAATTGTTTTCTCAAAATGTAGAATCATCCAAAATTTGAAAAAAAGGAGACTCGGAAACTATCTTTTTCAATCTAAATTTTAAGAAAATTTAAACATAAATAGTCAATAATATGAGAAATATTTTGGCGTAAGAAAATTTTGAAAATTTGAAAAAAATTGTTGAAATCTTTTTCTAAAATTTTTTTTTCTCATCAATTTATTTTTTATTTTTAATAAAAGTCTTTTTTTCCGTTTCTTTATTAATTGGATAAAAAAAGTAAAGTTAAGTAAAGTAAAGCGAAGATCAGTAAATTTTATACACAAGAAAGCCGGACAAACTTTGCACCATGGGTATACACTCCTTAGGTCAGATATTCTTCATGGGAGAGTTTTAAAGAAATGATAAAAATAATTTCTTCAATAATTCGATTTTGGACGAAGGAAGTTAATAATATAAAGAAAAACAAAAGTCATTATTTTCAAAACATCCACCAAGAGTATTTGATCCGAAGAGTGAAGAATATCCGTGGTGCGAAGTATGTTCGGCTTTCTTGTCTATACTTTACTTTTCATATCTATTATTTACTTTAATTTTGCTTTACTTCCTTTACTTTACTATTTTTTTACCTAATAAATGTGGAACGCAGAGCAAGATATTTTTCTTCCATTTTTATGCAATTTTTCAATAGGTTTTCTCTTTTTGAGGTAAAGCTATTGACAGTAGAAAAAATGACCACTATAAAGTAATAAATCACTAATAATAATGATTATACACTAATGCAATTATGTATAGCAACACAGAATAAACGTATTGATTGAAAACGTTTTCGATAAGTAAATAAACATCAGTTTAAAATTTATCTATCTCATTCGCTTCGCATAAAGTGTCTAAAATAATAAAATAGAAATTGTTATAATTTTTAATGATTTATAATATTAATCTTCAATCGTTTTATCATCTATCGCTTTTCGCAAGTCTAAAAAATTTGTAATTCCATAATAAAATAGAGACCAAAAGAAAAAAAAAAAATGGCCAAAGGGTGTCAATCCCCCATATCCCTGAATGAATCGCCACTGGCAGCTTTAACAACGGCTGAAAAAAACCGATTGATCGTTCACAGATTTGCAAGAGGCGCAAAAGTTCGTGGAACAGTTGGACTACGATTATTCGGCGGTGGCGGCCGACGCTGCTGCGGCGCAACAGAGGCCTGCCGCCGCCGCCGATCTTTTGTGGTACGACTACGGCGGCGGTGGCGGCGGCGGCAGCAACGGCGGTTATTACGGCGTCGGCGGGGCGCCGGTCCCCGGGGCGGCCGCCGTGCAGCTGATCGGCATGGACAAGCGCGGCGGCGCGACCCAGGCGAGCAGCGGCATATGGTTCGGGCCGCGGCTGGGCCGTAGGAAACGTCGCAACGGCGGCGGCCCGGGCCTCGTGCAACCGGTGGACGGGAACGCGGTCGGACCGACAGGCCCACAGGAACCGACGATGGCCGCAGCGGCCGGGCAATCCGTCGCTTCGGGCACATGGATATTCGTACCGATCATCGACAATACCCGTGAGTATATATTATTTAAAAATAATATTATAAGTGGGTTTATTTCAGTGGCGGCTCGTATGTAAGTGCACAAGTGCACGGTGCACTACCTACAAGAAATTTAAAAAATATTAAATTATAATAATACTACTTAGTCCTTTAGGAGTATGAAGATTATGTTTAAACATTTTAAGAAATATCAGTTGAAATTCAGGAAATTAAAATATATTTGGGTTAGGTTAGCTATGAAAAAAAGCGAAACGATCGCGCAGTTTTCGTTGGGCGCG
>JAIPRM010003290.1:1181-13217 GCA_025469315.1 Stegophylla sp. TES_Ste_2020 | reverse complement strand
TATACTTTTATCAAATAAATTTCATGAGGTTTTTTTTAGGGTGAGGGGGTTAACTTCTAGGTTTGCTACTTGTAAATTATATTTTTGAATGTGCACTACTCCATTAAAAACCCACTAGCCGCCACTGGTTTATTTAGTACCAATAGTACCTATACAACAACTGCAATTTACCTGTCAGTAGTCCGTGGATAGTGAATCAGCAGCATCGACTGTAGTCCGCGCCACGAAAAGTGGCTGGCTGATTGTAACGCGTCAAGCGTATTTTTCGATGTTGTGTTTATTACACTTTTAGCGGAACTTTTTCCAAATGTTTTAAAAATGTTTTGTTTTTTTTTTTTTTTTGTAATATTGCACTAAACACCGTGTTTATATACAAATTATTTCTATTCAACAATACCTTATCATAGATGAATTCTGAATAGAATGTAAGTTTGTACAATTTATTATACATATAACATTGACAATTATTATTGTTGTTTATAATTAATTGAAGCTTTGCTCAGAATCGTTTTATCGAAGAAATGATTTATTTATTTTTTAAATTCAACACACCTGCAAACAGTATTCCACCCGAGAGCGAAAAATACCTATGGTGCGAAGTATGTCCACCTTTTTTAATGCTAACAATATAATAAATTATTAATAATCATTCACTATAAAACTGCATATTTTTTTTTTTTTTGTACCTATGTAAAATATCTAAAAACAAATATTTTTTAATTTTTAAATATTAAATATGTTTGTATATGGGTAATTATTGTTACGGGCCTCTAAAATTGTCTCACCCTGGACTCGAAAATGTCTTAATCTGGCTCTTTCTGCAATAATAAATCATCAGTGTTGATTTAATATGCATGTATGTAATACAACGAACCTAATTATTTTCAAAATCAGTTTGTAGCTTCGGGGGTTGAGGGTTTAACGTGTACATTTCACATGTGAAATGCTCAGCTGAAAAGTACACGATGTATACCATCACCTGCAATCCATCCAAAAGTGTCTAATGCACGGCATACTTCAAAAGGTCGTCTTGGTCTTAAAAAAAAAATAAATAAAAACGCAACAAGTTGGTGGCATGTCGATGCAATTATTTCTGATATTTTCAGTAGTAAATATCCTCTAGTAAGCCCCCCCCCACACACACACACACACACACACACACTCAACATCGATTCCCAAATCATTTAACTTTTTTAATTAGGTATCGAAAACATATGCGTTATACCATGTATTCTCGTTATTTAAATTCTGCACATTGGCAGATGATATCACAACTACCATCAACATTTGCTCTGTTCACATGTTTTTTTTCACATTTTTTTTTTCTGCTTCAAAGAGAACTTTTATCAGTATCATATTACACATCGCATATATTATATTATTGTCGTCTTCGTTTAGATGATTTGTGTTTGCCACTCATTGGGTGGCAATAGCGATTAGCGTACAAAATTCAAAAGAAATCGCCGTACATACTATACTATTCATATTATAGACGTACGGTGATATTATAGAGCTTGTGACATGCTTACGCCTTTCTTTTTTTTTGTATTTTTACAACCCTGAAGTAATCAATCTCATTCTAACAATTTAATACTGTCGTGTTGTTATTATACACGGATAACTGCATAACGATCACCGTACCAGTTGCTGCCATCCTCTCACACCTCGTCCCTACCGCGTTACTCAAGTCATGTATCACGTGTTCAATAGAACCCGACTGTTAAATACAGTCAACATTAAACAGAAATTAAAACCATTGCCAAATTAGTATTTTATTTAACCATAGGCCATGGGTTAAACAATGTTATCTTATTTACGTGCACGACACAACGGGTGATCAAGAGAGAAAAATGCAATGGCAAGCTTATGGAATAACGCGTTCGATTTAGATCGCCTGGTAATAACTGTCAAAACAATTGGGGAGTATTAATCTGAGGGCAAAAAGTCCAGATAATTGAAATCGATAAAAAATAATTGAAAGTTGAAAAATTAGTATTAAATATACAAATTTAAATCAATAAGAAACGTAGGTCGGTACACTGAATTCCATTTTCTAATCCAATTATCTATGTCGTTTGAAAGTTGGTAAACACAAATTCAGAACGTTTATATTCTTTCATCATGCATTTTTTGACTTTTTCCCTAACTCATTCACCTATTGGCTATTCCATGTATTTTGACTTAATCGACCTTTAATCTTCTTCACGAAATTTAATAATAAGTTTCCAGATTGTTGGACAGCTCCAGGCCATATTGAATGTGAGAATCGATTATTTCAACTTTTGGAAATGCAAGTTGCTGCCATCCTCTCACACCTCGTCCCTACCGCGTTACACAAGTCATGTATCACGTGTTCAATAGAACCCGACTGTTAAATACAGTCAACATTAAACAGAAATTAAAACCATTGCCAAATTAGTATTTTATTTAACCATAGGCCATGGGTTAAACAATGTTATCTTATTTACGTGCACGACACAACGGGTGATCAAGAGAGAAAAATGCAATGGCAAGCTTATGGAATAACGCGTTCGATTTAGATCGCCTGGTAATAACTGTCAAAACAATTGGGGAGTATTAATCTGAGGGCAAAAAGTCCAGATAATTGAAATCGATAAAAAATAATTGAAAGTTGAAAAATTAGTATTAAATATACAAATTTAAATCAATAAGAAACGTAGGTCGGTACACTGAATTCCATTTTCTAATCCAATTATCTATGTCGTTTGAAAGTTGGTAAACACAAATTCAGAACGTTTATATTCTTTCATCATGCATTTTTTGACTTTTTCCCTAACTCATTCACCTATTGGCTATTCCATGTATTTTGACTTAATCGACCTTTAATCTTCTTCACGAAATTTAATAATAAGTTTCCAGATTGTTGGACAGCTCCAGGCCATATTGAATGTGAGAATCGATTATTTCAACTTTTGGAAATGCAATTATTACGAGTAGTACGACGGCTTACCGATCTCGTTGCCAACGTGAACATTCCAAGTTTTACGTGGATTCAAGTCAGATTTTAAATAAAAATTCACAACAGTACAGCTTTCCGAACTTAACTTCGTATATGTTCCACTGTTCCAGACTTTTAGAGACATAATTCAAAAATATAATTATTAAATTTTAATGTTTTTGGGAGCGTGAAGTGTCATTTCTTCGACAACTTTCAATACTTTAGATAAGGAGGCAAAACCGTCAGTTATGGTAGTTATGTTACAACAATGATTAAAATTGACTCATCGTCATTATTGTAAGCCTAAGTGTTGTAGTTTTCTAAAAGCGTTCTGGCAAAGACCATAATACAATCCTGTATTTTAAAATTGTTATCAATAACGCTCTTTATCACAGATTTTTGACGATTATAAAATACCTGTTTCTAGGATTTAGGTGTAACTAATTTAAAATGGAACTTTTATTCCAGGATTCAGTGTCATGTGTAACTATAAATTCACAAAACTCACGTTACATAATGATAATATACTGTATAACACGAATTTTTATTACTTGTTATTGTTTATATTATTATTATCGGTCACAAAACCGATTGTACACGAGTCATTCTCGTAAGCTGTTGATTGTAATAATTGTATTGTTTATTTTATCCTCTTCGAAGCAGACGTGTGTGAGTTAACGATGATTAATTGCCTTGCGCTTAAGGGATCGGTCGTTGCAAAAGGCCTGGAAACCGGGTGCGAACCTAAACGTCGACCATCACACGTCATTCGCAGTGTTTAGTACACTGTATACATAACACTCGTGCAGCATACACCCAAATAAGAAAAACAAATCGTTAGGCACAGTATTAAACGACCGCCAGCTGTAGTTTAATCGCAGCGCGGTAATTATAATACACTGACATAATAATATATTTCTCGGCTATCTGGAGTTTAAAGGGGCGGCTCGGACGTTTGTTTAGTGTAAAGATTACAGTAGTTGTGGCCCGTGGGATGGCGAATATAATATAGCGTGTACAGCGATTTTAAAGTTGGCAATATAGATTATAGAGTTCAAAACGTAATTCAGTCACGCTTTCATGCGATAACGCAGGTCTGTTGGTTTATGTCGAGATTTTCATGGAACGTGATCACGTACAGGATAAGGCGTTTTTATGGTTCTTAAAGTTTAAGCGATATAATTTTCATGCATTTTAATAAAAGTAATATTAGTATATATAATAATAATTTAATTGAAAGATTTTGAAATATCTCAGAAAGAGAAAGAAAAAAAAAATAAACATAATTGTAAAATCATAGCTTCTTCACTCCACTCAAAATCTAAGTTATCTAAAAATTTTTTTTTTACGTTTTCAAAATTTTCTTGCACCAAAATATTTTTCATATTATTGTGTATCTATGTTTAAATTTTTATAAAGTTTGATCAAATAAGTATGACGGTTTCCGAGTCTTTTTATCAAATTTTGCTTAGTTTTTCCCAAAAGAAAATTGAGAAATTGAGAAATTCTAATAATGTCCTGCTTTAAATAACATCAAAAAGTTGCTAGGTCGAGACTTATGTACATTATGTATTTCCATACGAAAAATTGTAGTTATGAAAAACAATAAAAATTATAAATAAAATGAGCCTCCCTGCATGTAGAGCCTCAACTTTTTTTTTTTATAACAATTAACCGATGAAATCTATGCGTAAAAAATCGCATAACATAATCAGTACGTGGCAGACCCGTAGCTACGGGGGGGCCAGAGGGGGCATTGCCGTCCCTAAACCCAATTTTCGCTCTCTCTAAGAATATTAAAAATATTAGAAAGACTTAAAAGTAGATATGTCTTTTCAGTGGTTCTCAGTCTTTTTGAGACCACAACCCCCTATGTTCATCATTTAATTACATAAATAAACTCTAATTTAAGTTTTATTTTTAATTTTTAGTATTATTCGTTTCGTATTTTTATGTATTGTTGTAAATTTCCAAAATATTTTATTATACATAATATGGATATTTGATGGAAAATTACAGTTGTGTTCATTTTAATGAGATATCAGTGTAAATAAATTAAAAATTGCATAAATATTGTTTTTATATTATATAATGCTCCCATTAAAATTGGTTTGTCTCACCTGAAAATTTGGTCTGGCTACGGGGCCTGGTGCGTGGTAATAATAATAATAATAATAATAATAATAATAATAATCAGTGTTTTTCGTTTTCAGTGCTCAGTCAGATCAAGCAGAACACGAGGAGCGGAAGATCGTCCTCGGAAGACGGTGACGACGAGGTGACCGCGTCACGGCACTCCGCCAGGTCACCGCCGTACTCGCCGCCGTTTTCGCCCCGTCTTGGCCGACAGGCGACCGCGCAGGCCCGACCGCAAGTGCCTAGGCTGGGCCGCGAAGCGTTACTGTACCGTCGTCGGGACGCCAGGAGCACACTGTACCAGCAAAACGCTTCGAACAAAGGTGGCGGCGGCTCGCTGTACCGGCTACCGGAGCAGCAGCGGCAACAGCAACAGCAACAACAACAGCAGCAGCAGTCCTCCTCAGCCGCGGCCACTCAATCGGTGGCCACAGCAGAGACACAACGTCACGCTGTCGTGTAGACGGCCGGCTACCGTACTTTGAAGAATATTATTATTATGTTCTCACAATATTTTAGCGTAGTCAGTAATTTCGTAGGGGCAAATAATAATAATTATTATAATATTAATGATGAGTATAAATTATTATAAATAAATAATATATTATATATGATGTTAAATTAAACATACGTTTACTTTTCTCTCTTTCTCTCTCTCTCTCTCTCTCTCTCTCTCACTTTCTTATTTATTTATATTACGGAAATAAATTCCAATTCCAATTAAAATTTAATAATAAGACAGAGTGTGTGAAGTTGCGTTTGAAAATACAAAAAAAAAAAAAAAAAACTTTTGACATAATATAATGCGGTTATACGAGTAATTAAAATAAATGTAGAAAAAAAAACATAATTAAATACAATTAAGAAGTAATGTACAAAATAGTCCTGGGAGAATAGATATTACATAATATTACAAAATAGAAAGACAATAATATGATATAACTTAGATATGTTAGATCAATGTCATGAATTTTATTAAGGAGATTACCATCAGACATAAGAACATCAGCAGGAGTAAACATTAGGTAATTAGTTAAAAATATCCGTTCGATAAGTTCAGGACAGTCTATACCGTTATTAAGCAGCTTAAATAAACATATTTTAATGTTTAGTAAAAAAAATTGCTTATTCAGTGGAGGTATATTGAAAAAACTATTCAAAGAATCATATTATTCAGAATGAGGAATTCTTTCTACACGAGATTTGTAAGACAAAAATCTTAAAAAATTATTCTGCACTTTAGACAAACAACAAATTTGACAAAGATTATCAGATTTCCAAATTAATGACGCATATTCCAAATTGGAACGAACTAATGCGAAGTATAAAGTCTTAAAAGCCAAAACATCTTTAAAATCGTTACTTTAAACGTTTTATGAATCTAAGTATCCTGAAAGCATGATAGAACCGGTACGATAATCTGTTAACGAACTGTTTCGGCAAAATAGGATGGTAATAAAAAAATAAAAAGAATAGTGTTAAATCAGTAAGACCAAAACAATAAAAAAAGCCGGACATACATCGCACCATGGGTATTTTTCTCGGGTGGGATACCTATGGATACTCTTGGTGGGAGTGTTGAATTTTAAATAAATGATAAATCATTTCTTCAACAAAACGATTCCGAGTGGAGCTTCAGTTAATTATAAACGACAATAATTTTTAGTTTTTTATTCAGCAGGTATGTTTGTAACAATTATTAAATATTTAAATTTAATCCAAAATTCATCTGTGATAAGGTATTATCGATATTTTTTTGATTTAAGCAATATTACTTTTGGAATTAGTAATAATAATTAATAACGTAATAGTCAGTCAGTCAGTCAGTGTCCATTTCATTATTCGCGGAAATGATTAATTTTGTTTTGTGTTTTGAAGTTTGAGGCTCTTATGATTAAAATTTAACACTATTATACAAAAACATAAATATAAGTTAACTTTTATAGGAGTAAACTGGTATTCAATTATCCACCCTAACAATTATAAATTGATTATATTACGTAATAATTAGGAGGATAAATCTACTATTATTTGGATTAACCATCATTTGAGCCGTTATCCTAAAATTTAAACGCTTGTGAAAAATTATTCAGAGTGCTATTTTTTATGAAAATTATGCCACGTTTAGAAAAACACTCGAGGAATCTTTTGGTAAAAGAAAATATTGACCGTGTTTCAAATTTCTCATTTTTTGTTAGTTTTTATGTAATAAAATTTTTGATTTTTGATATTAAGACTTGAAAATTTAATATAATCTCACTGACATATATGTCTAATCAACTTTTTTTTTATACCCGTTTGAAGTTAGAATTTCGACTAAATTCGTTAGTTTTACCTAAAATTACGCACTTTAACGTACATATAAGAAAATTGGCCCAACCGATTGTTTTGAAATCTACTCATGTGTTGATGAGTAGATCCTAACGGTTAATATTTGGCATTAACAGCGTTTCGATTTGGCGTTGCCCCATTAATAATTAACAATGATTACCATGATAACACATTAAATCCCACATATCATTTTGGAAATACGTATGAAAAATAAAATAAATATGTATACGTTTTATGTAAATTTTATTTTACATTTTATAATAAACATGTCTTAATTAATACAAATTAATACGTAGAATTATTTAACGCTGTGCGTTTATATAAAATAATCAAGAACAGTAGGCTAATGTTATCATATTTTTTTCATTGTTTAATCCTAATGAATAATAAAATTAATTGATAAAAAAAAAAAAAAAAGTTAATAGTAATAATTATGCTGAATACGCATCGTACATAATAATATATAATATTCTATGATACAAGTAAATTTTTGTACATATAAAATTCAATACTCAAAATATTACAATAATATAAATACTGCATTTATACACAATTATTTTATATAAGCTCATGATTACATACGAACGTAATTAATTATGATTAACGCGAAACTCTAACAATACATCGATTTATATTAAAAACTAAAAAACAAAAATTAAATGAAAAAAAATTCAATCTTTTCTCTCACGGCTCAACAGGTACACCGAATACGTCTTGTAAGTAGTTGTAATTTTACATCGATACAATGCATGAAACTTGGCCTAACCTTATCATATTTGCCCAATCGTGGCAGTCCCGACTAAAAGTGTATTATGATATAGTAATAAATTATGAAAATGTTCAACGATATAATTTCAAATTTAATGGATAACAATAGTGGCACGTTAGGTTTACACTTGTTCTGGTTTTAGTTCCAAAGCCCAAACGTCCTGCGGCCATCCAGTCCTTCCCTTGCTCCTTTTGCGGTGTTGATGTTCGTCCTGCATCTGCTGATCACCACCGGTAGGATCCATATGGTTTCGAGTGCCCAGGATCTATGTTGCATACAAACACAATAAAATAATAATTATTTAATTGTTTACAAAAATGTACAAAGGGCACAAGTTTTGCAATGTCACTTAGATTAAGTGATTTAAAGTTTTTAAAATTTATGTTTTTTTATTTTTAAATGTTTTTATGATGTACTATTTTAAAGATTTGTTGTGAACGGACTATAAAAGATACAACTCTGAAACTTTTTATTGCATTCAAAGCGTCTTTACAGCGTCGAAAAATACATAAGATGGTGATAAAACATTATCAACCTACTCGAGTGTTCATAAACTGGAAATATATCATAAAATTTGTCCGTACTTTCTTCGATTTTTTTCAACCAAACCCTTGTAAAATATTTAATTATTTGTCTGTAAGAAATTTTATTGCACCGAAATATTCGCAATGAAATTCTCCACCTATGTATCAAGATTAAAAAAGATCGGTAGATCCAGTTTTCTTTTATGTACGTTAAAATATGTAATTTTAGGTAAAACTAACGAATTTCGTCAAAATTCTAACTTTAAACGGTTATAGAGAAAAATTTAACTAACGATTTATAAGATTTTTTCAAATCAATTAGATATGTAAACGGATGAGATCATATTAAATTTTTAAGTCTTAATAAAATATAAAACTTAAATATTACTTTCATTTATTAAAATTTTAGATTCTGAGTGAAGCAAAGAAGCTAGTGTTTTTACAATAATATTTATTTTTATCTTTTTTATTTTCTATAAACCACTTTTACGTATTGAAATACTTGTATAAAAGTCTCATACAGCAACTTTTTGAATCACAGTTCACTACTAAATGGTACTTTTAAGAGGTTATTTTTCGAAATTGTCAATAGATTTCTCAAAATTTGAGCAAAATTGCCCAAAATTCAACAAAGAAGACTCGGAAAATATTTATTTTTTTTAATCCAAACTTTATGGAAATTTAAATATAATTAGACCATAATACTAGAAATATTTTGGAGTAAGATAATTTTTAAAATGTGAAAAAAAGTGTTTGGAAATTTCTTTTCTAGCACTCTTTTTTTTTCATCAAATTTTTTTTACCAATAGTGTGATATTAAAACTGGCTGAGAACCAAATATTTTCTCGTTGTTATTTGATTAACTTTATAATTTTTAAGTAAAATTGTCTAATATAAACTGTGAAGTTCCATTCAGATTCTTTTTATTGAAGAAATGATTTTTATTGTTTATTTAAAATTCAACGCATCCACCAAATCTCACCCGGGCCGAGGAGTGAAGAATATCCATGGTGCGAAATATGCCCTGCATTTTAAATTTTTTGTATGCTTAACTGTATACGCACACCTACCCTCAGCCGTTCCGTGTTGCCCCCTGGCGCGCGTATACACTATGCAAAACTATTATTGTAATAATAATTTATACGCTCTATTGCTGCCGCGCGGTGCAGCGTGTCACACAATATATTATTATTATAATATAATAATGTATATTATAATAGACATTGGTGGTGGTTAAGGTTATGTGACATAATATACACACACACACACACAAGCATGCCGCCGTCCGGTTCCCACTCGACTTCAAAGTGTCACGTGTCCCACGACGTATACTATATGTATAATATATATTATACACAGGGTGATTCAAAATTTATATTACAGCAATTTTGTCATATAAATATTCAAAATAGAGTAAAATATACAATACAAAAATTTCTTTATTTAATGAAATCTAAAATGATATGATACTAACCCTAAGGGGTAGTTTAAAGGGTGAGCTTTTGAAAATCAAATGCGCGAACCTATATATTTTTTGAAAACATAATATGAAGGTACATTTAAAAAAAAATTTGTTTGTTGAAAAACATCAATTGATGTAAAACTCTAGGTTTTAGAGCGATTTAAAGTTATTAGAAACATTGAATCTAGTAGATGATGTGATTAGGTAGGTGTATAGCGTGCGCATGCGCTCGTATGTAACGCGGTTGTGCAGTCACCGGGCGGTCAAAATACGATTTTTAAAAACTTTAAATCGCTCTAAAACTTAGGGTTTTGCATCAATTGATGTTTTTCAACAAAAATTTTTTTTTTCAAAATTACCTTCATATTATGTTTTCAAGAAATAAGTACGTTCCAATTTGATTTTCAAAAGTTCACCCTAAAGTAGTTAACAAAACATGAAATTTTCATATCGTTTTAGGTTTTTAAGAAACTTTAGTATTATACATTTTACTCTATTTTGAATGTTTATGTGATAATATTATAATGCTGTAACATAAAATTTGAATCACCCTGTATATATATGTGTTAATAATGTTATTTTACGATCGGCAACACCCTCCTCTCGGGCTCTCGACGCCGTCACGGTTAGGTTGGGTCGACGACGACGACGATAATATTATTGTTATTTTTAAAGCGATTTAGCCGCGGTTCAACGACGGTTCATATACGAGGACTGGTGATGGTGGTAATTACCGCGGGTGAAACGGCGGCGAGGGTAGACATTGACGTGTGGTAACACATTAATATGATATTATACGTATTATATTATGTATAGACTCCGCGCGTCATCCGATTACCACCGAGTGGCAGCAGACGTCGGTCTGCTTTAAAAATCGCAGTCGTATTTCGCCACGACGACGATATGATATGAGTCCCTGTGGACTATTATAATTATTATTTTTATAATGATATTAGAATGGCGGCCCTATATGTTGTACGAGTGAGTGTACGTCTGGCGTCTGTGCAGTGTGTGTTAACCCAAACGTCGCTTATTTTTTTAATTACGTAATTTATAAATTATATACAGAGCGATAATTTAATCGTCACGCGGCCAGTGGACGTTTTTTTTTTTTTTAAACACTTAATTCCTCCTC
The DNA here is from genome assembly GCA_025469315.1 of Stegophylla sp. TES_Ste_2020. Taxonomy (NCBI): domain Eukaryota; kingdom Metazoa; phylum Arthropoda; class Insecta; order Hemiptera; family Aphididae; genus Stegophylla; species Stegophylla sp. TES_Ste_2020. The sequence continues at coordinate 1,901 of JAIPRM010003290.1, read as the reverse complement.
TCCCATCCAGGCGTGTTCCCAGGGAGGAGGCGGAGATGGCCCCACCCATAGCAATTTTCGAAAAACATTTGAAACTATCCTATCCTCTTTGTCAACAAAATAATAATGATGATCAATGATGACAACAAAAATTTTATAATCATATTAAGTGGAAAAACAAAAATACAATATAGGTAATAATAAAAAAATTACAATAATTTCTTAAGAGTTACTTTTTACCAGTTTTATATTTCACCATTAACTGAGAAATTAAAAAAAAAAAAAATGTCGATAAGGAAAAAAATTATTTACAAGTTTTCAAAATTTTCTCGTGCTATTGTCTATAAATTTTTGAATTTTTATAAAGTTTGGATTAAAAAAGATAGTTTCTAATGATATTTTGTCAAATTTTAGGTAGTTTTTCCCAAATTTTTTGAGAATTACAAAAAATGACCTCTTCAAAGTAGCATTTAGTGGCAAATCGGCATTTGAAAAGTCGTTTGTCGAAACTTTTGGACAAAATATTTCTATACGAAAATGGAAAACGTGTACGTAAAAAAAAAAAAAAAAAAAAAAATTAAAGTTAAAAACACAATCATCATTGTAAAAACATTAACTTCTTTTTACTGCGCTCAGAATGTAATATGCAAAAGTCATTAAAATCTCTCTCTATGCTATACCGATTCGAGTAGGATACGTAATAATAATTGAAATACACTGCACCTGCGGTTTGTTTTGCGA
>JAIPRM010003289.1:0-26620 GCA_025469315.1 Stegophylla sp. TES_Ste_2020 | reverse complement strand
ATCTCAAAAATCGTTAGTCAACTTTTTTTTTTATACCCGTTTGAAGTTAGAATTTCTACTGAATTCGTTAGTTTTACTTAAAATTACGCACTTTAACGTACATATAAGAAAATTGGCTAAACCGATTATTTTGAAATTTGGTGTCCAGTACACCGAACAAGTAAAAAATGAAATCAGTTTTTAATGTTTTGTTAAAATTTGTATTTGCGAGCATAAATGATTATTGTCTCTGGAATTTAATGAAATAGAATAAATTCGCTTCCGGTTTTTGTGAGATATAAGTGTTGTTGTTAGGTACCGAGAGATTCTTTTTAAAAATAATTTTACTTTAAAAATAGCGGGCCAACAAAATTTCCAATTTCACGTGTCGTTAAACGAGCTACGTAATGGACGTCCTCGTTCGTTCGTACGCCGCCGATGCACCTATTTAAAAGGGGAAATAAATTATACAATATTTTTCATAAATAAAAATAAACCGTTGTTTACCCTATAATTTTCCAAGACACAAAAACAATATTAAATACGGCCTACGTTCTTATTTCTTTGCAGGCAGGCGACTTTTCAATAAGACGTTAAGGATTATACTCTCAAACACACACACACACACACACACACACACACACATACGTGTGTGTATTATGTATTATATTAAATTGTAGGATATATAAAAGCATATGCGTTTCGATAGTCGAAACAAAGTACGTGATATTTTGTATTTTATTGTTGCGCAGGAGGAAGAAAAAAATAATAAAAAAGAGTAAGGGAATGCTCTTAAACATGTCGAATACCTATGTGTGTTTTTCTCTCTCCGCTACGGGTTTAAACGCGTCCACAAGCGACCTATATAATATTTTATATTGGTTACTTCGGTCACAGTGGTATAAAACACGTTACCGGTAAAATGATGAACTACATCATCACGCTCGTGTGCACCGTGAAAACGCACCCTCTCGAACTCTGTTTTGAACTATTTTTTTCGTTTACATCAATTTCAGATAGTTTTTCGTACAGATACGAGGTCATAGTGGAGGAGGCGGATCCACGGATCCATCCACCTCCCCTGAAATTTGGAACACTTTACAACAACCCGATAAAAATATATAATTTACCGAGTAAGGAAAAAAAAAAAAAGGTTAAACTTTTTAAACGTTCCCCTTCCCCCTTTCCCTGAAATTTGTTTTCAGTTACGGGCCATGCGCAGGTACAATATGGTCATTTGGCCGGCGGCGCAGAATGGTAGTCTGATATAAAATATCAGAACAATCAGAATATAAAAATAAACGCGAGCTTTATTAAAAGGCTTGGAAAAAGCGTTTTGCAGAGAAACTGAGAAAATTGGATTTCTCGGGAACATTTGTCACCACTGCACCAGAGATGACTAATTTTACGTTCGCGCCGCATGCGTGTTCATTTTCATTTTTCATTTTTTCACGGCACACGTGAGTAACGAACGATTCGTGATTTCGTTATTTTACTGTAGGGGTTCTCAACCTATGGACCGCGGCTCACAAGTGGACCCAAGTGGGCCGAGAGTAACGCGACACTGGTTGATATACGTTAAATTTTAATTTATGCTGATTGGCATCGATTTTGATCGATTTTTTTTATTTTATCGTAATAATATATTAAATTGTATCATGAAAATCAAGAAGATAACGTAAAAAAAAAAAAAAAAAAAAAAAATGTAAATTCCATCAACTGAAGAAGACTCGTTGATTAAACTGCTATGAGTCCTAACCTAGCCATTTTAACTTAAATATTTTTGAAAAATAATTATCAAGATAAATTTAAGTATCGAGAGTGATTTGATACTGAAGTGTATTTTGACTCTTATGAAACACTAACAATTTCGAAAATCGCATTGAGTTTTTTTTCAATTTTTACCTATTGTTTTTGAGCACAAATACAATAAATTTTATTACTGAATAAAATTTAATTTTAGATTCTAAGCGAAGTGAAGAAGCTAGTGTTTATTAATTATTCTCGTATAGAATGTGTTCCTATAATGACTCACATATAACGTGCACGTTATACATATATAATATAATCGTCTACCGTCTATTGCTCAGTGTATTTGCTTAATTTTTTTACCTTTATATTAAAATAGTGGATCTCGACATTTTTTTAAACAAAATCGGTGGGTCACATAATCATACAGATTAAGAACCACTGTTCTACAGCGTTTTCGCCCAGTTTTTTCGCCCGTGTATTTTACAATAATTTAAAACGACTCCGCGATTAACCTGATCGCAGGGTTCTCGTTTTTCCTCGAAAATCATATTACTATGTTCTTTGTTCCGAATCGAATCTGTTATTATTTTGACACGTCGAGCATTATACCACGCGTCCCGTACACAATTCACGTACGCACGGCTTTATATTATACGTTTTTAGTATAATAATACTGCAGTGTATATGTAAAACATACGGATTTTATAATTATTTTGTCCCTCACGCGAAATACAATAGTTTCTCTCTCTCTCTCTCTCTCTCTCTCTCTCTCTCTCTCTCTCTCTCTCTTACTCTCCAACAGGCTTCATGGCCCCCTCCCAAGCTTACCAAAAATTTTAATTGATTTCCCTCGATAATTAATAAAATTATGAATATTAAAATACCGATCTGAATATTATTATATACCAAGCAATTTGAATTTAACTCGAAAAATATGTTAGGTATATACACATCATGGTCAGTGACATTGATTTTAATATTTTTTAATAAAATTCGATGTCACGGTAGTACGTATTTAGAGTATTAAGTACCTAATACTGCGTAGTGCGTACTATTTAACTATCTAAATCGAAAATACTTTGGAATTTCAGTACATATTATTTCCAATGTACTTAGGTGAGTAATATTTCAGTGTGGGTATAAAATAAAGGTAAGTATCAATTTTTTTCCAGAAGTTTTCGAGTATTCTTTATCTCAATTCTGGTTTTTATTTTTTCCATGTAAAGTTTAGTTAACGCGTTTTTCAATTTTTTTAACATTGCTATTTTATTATCACACGTGTACATACATAATATCATATTAAATTAATACCTATAGACCAAAAAATAATACACGAAAATCCCGGATTTTCGGAAGAACGCAGCCGTTAATTAAACGCGAAATTCGGTTATTCGAGATCTCGCAAAAGTATTATTTTTTTACCTTTAACGTCTTTCAAACGTTTCGAGTTTTTAGCTGGATAAAAAAATCATATTTCGTTTCAACTGAAACTTTTCACCCGAGATTATTAAATAAAAATCGATAATTGAAAGAAAATGTCAGGACTCGAGTCCTTATAGTTATCATCGTAAAGCCGCGTATTTGCTTCTGTCAGATAAAATCATACCCTTATTTTTTCACCTATTCAATCAAAGTTCGATATTAAAACACAAATTCAACCAGCCCATGTTTACGACATTTAAATTACAAGTACATAGGTACGGGACTATGTGAGGAATATTTTAGCCTAATAAAATGTTATTTTCATTGCATTTAATTGATAACAGAATTAATTGAAACCGGAAATTAAACGAAAAGGAAAATTTAAGTAAAAATATTGTAAGTAAAAATAAAATTGAGTACTATTAAAAGTAGCCTCTCAAAAATAAGGAAACGCGTGTAATTTCATTGTATCAAATTACATTCTATCGTTCAGTGAATATTTAAATTATTTATTTGAAATACATGACCGATAGTGCAGTAAAGATAATAAAAAATGATAATTATACTATTTCGACAATAAAACTATACAAACTGCCGACGTACTCATCAAAATCAAGTCGATCGCGGTATACATTTATAAATAAATATATTAAATAAAAATTAGTGATTAGAAAAATAAAACAATAATTGGTAATATTCTTTGGGAGAAATTATAAATATCGAAATTTTTTGTAGGTTATCATTGCAGGGAACTGTGCTCTGTTAACTGGGGGAGGGGTGAATACCTGAGGGTTAGCATTACCTTTTCAGACCTAAATTATGTGTACAAATTGAACCATTTGAAAATATAATTATTAACATCCATCAATTTACGAATCAGTAACGCGCGTGGTTAATAGTATAAAATATCAGTATAGACTGCATCCACCTGATTTTAGCTTTATCAACAGCATCCTTTCGATATTTATTATACGAAACTAAATTTGAAGACGTAGGATTACATGGGTAAAATAAAAAATTGTTGTAATAATAATATATATATTTATAAAAAGAGGAGTTTTGTTTTGAAAGTAAAGTTGATTTTCAAATAGTTTAGGAATGGATGACATAATGCTAATGGTCTGTAGCTTATAGTAATAAGAACGATCGCGATTTCTAAAAACTAACCGGAAAAATGAAGATTTCCATAAGCCTGGAAATGTGCCTGGAGGCAGTAACAATAACTCGAGGAAACGCAATGAAGCGTTAAAGTATATCAACGTTGATTCAGAACAATTTCAGGAATACCATTTTGGACCGGATGAGTTGAAAATTTTATTAGTTTTTGGTTTACTTCTTCTTTTTTTTTACAAATATATACATACTGTGTCCTATTACAAAATGTGATATTTTGATACATAATATTGGCAACATTGTTATTGTTATTAAATATAAATTACTTAACTACTATCATCCAACTTAGAAATATACATAATGAAATAAATTACATATTAAAGATAAATATTATTGATACCCAGTAAACATTAAACAAAATCAAACATATAAGTGTTGTACTGTGTTTATAAAAATATAATTAGATAATAGAGAAAATAGGGTAAAATGGCAAAGGGTTTCTAGAGAATTAAGGCTATTTATTTTGAAATCAATTAAAGACTATGTATATATATATATATATATAGTCTTTAAAATAAAAAGAATTCCTGTACAGTAGAGAATATATTATATTTATTTTATACCTTTTTATTTATGCACCGGTTTGTTTGATTTTTCCAAAAATCTTACTTTGCTATATTCCAATTCACCGTACTGTGCTGACTGGAATCATAATACGTAATATGCAAACGACCGCGATGCGATAAAATTCGATCAAAACAAATCTTCAGTCCGCACACGACATATCTTACGCGTCGGTGTTGCTCTAAATTTATTATTCCTCCGTCCCTGCGTCTTACACACGCGGTCGAATATCATCAGGGACCAAGCTATCTCGATAAACACGTCTGACTTTGAGTAATCGATCATATTACGTCGTATATACGCGTCAAAAGACTCGGTGTAAACGCCCCGCGTCTTCCTCAGGTCGCCGCGTCATCTAATTAATAACGAACGCCGCGCCGATTTGAAAATCAAATCCCTACTACATAAAAATCCCTTTTAAGGCCTTTCACGGACACGCGGTCTTCCGTCTTCTGTAAGACATGGGGGGGGGGGCGGAAACCCGAATTCAAACGACGAAATATTATATTTTATGAAGAATTCGCTAATTCTACGGGTGGGATAAATCAATTTTAAGCGGAGCATTATATAATAATAAGAAAACAATATTTATGCAATTTTTAATTTTATTTGCACTTATATCTCATTAAATGAACACAGCTGTAGTTTTCCATGTATAATAGAATATTTTGGAAATTTACTTAGGAATTTACAATAATACATTTATTTTAAAAACGCGAAACGAATAATACCAAGTATTAAAAATAAAACTTAAATTAGAGTTTATTTATATATTATAATTAAATGATGAACATAGGGGTGAGTCGCGGTCTCCTCAAAAAGACTGAGAACCACTGAAAAGACATACCTACTTATCTAAAAGCCTTTCTAATATTTTTAATATTCTTAAATGGGGCAAAGATTAGGTTTAGGGAGGGCAACGCCCCCTTTGCCGTCCTCCCCCCCCCCCGTAGCTACGGGCCTGGTCATCATATTATAGTGACGTTAATAATATAAAACCGTATGTTGTATATTAATTTAAAGTTTTAAAAACGACTTCATAGTGAATTTTTAATACAATATAAAATCATTCTGATCCACTCACGAGAGATTTGTCCGCGTCGCGTAATTCCAGCATAATCCACGTCGACGGCGACGGTTAGAGCACAGCTGATGTCACGATGACCTGCGAAAAAAGAAAAAAAAAATTAACATACTTATTTGTGACCCGATTAAAAAACCGCCGTGTAATAATATTGTTTACGTATATTTTGTTTTCACGGAAGCAGTATCGAAGAGTTATTATTAGAATCCTTTTTAAGGTGGGCGGAAACTGACATTTACTACTGGATGAATAATGCAAAATACATAGCTAAATATATACGTATATTGTAGCATAATTTTCTGCAATACAAAAACAATGGCTCCGGTGAAGTGCTTTCATAGAATAATTCATTGTATTTGAAAAAAAAATTTTCGTTATGTTATAAATAGGGCTGTGAATTTGTAGAAAAATGTATTTTTTTTTTTTTTTTTTGGTGATTGTGAAACATAGCTTTGTAAGTACATAATTTGAATTATGTAACAACGAATCCATGTATGAAACTTTTATTTTGCATTTTTTGACGTTTGTAATTTTTTAGTTCATTTTTTTACATTTTTAAGTCATATTTTCCTTTTTTAGTTCATTTTCCAGTATTTTTAATTAAATTCCGTCAATTAATATCTTTCGAAAACCTTTTTTTTTTTTTTTGTTTTACACAGGCTATATATACGTCAAATTTAAAAAAATGTTTAATGTAAATAGCATTACATAAAATTCAAATTCAACCGACAATTTTATTTTTTTTTCTATTAAATAAACATATTTTTACGCGTACAAAATTTAATCTACTAATGTAGTAATGTATAATATCCTATAATATCAATATAAATATAAAAATTAAAAACTATTTTAAGTGCATTTTATACCATATTTTTTGGTATTTTACGTTGCATTTTTCGCATTATAAGTGCATATTTCATTGCATTTTTTCGACGTTTTTAATACATTTTTCAAGGTTTTTTAGTGCGTTAAATCCACAGCCCTATTAGTTATAAATGTGTTAAAAAATTTAACTCGAACATTCATTTTGTACAAAAATAAAAAGTCCAGCCATTAGTTCCGATCGCGCGTTTTTTTTTTTTTTTTTACTTTTTAACTCGAAAAAAATCTATTAAAATATATATAATTCCGGGAAGCATTAATGTGATTTTTCGCACGTAACCGTTTGAAGCCATTCGGTTCCGAATTATTAACAGTACAAATAAATTATGTAGATAAACATTGAAATGGAAATGTGAAAGGGGAATAATTCAAATACGTTTCAAATACTTTTACAAAAAAAAAAAAAAAAAAATCCAATCACGTTATACAGCGTTTGAACGAACTCATAATACTGATCAGGTATTGTGTGACATTGAAATGGGCGTGAAAGTCGAGAACAAGAAGAAATAGACTTGGAAAAAAAAAAAATGGACAACGGGCAAAGACGATATATTATAAAATTTTGGGCGTCGCTCTTCTCCTTTTACGCCCGGGCCGTCGTGATTAATAAATAAAATAATAAAGAATTTAGTTTACGATCGTGACTGTCGTCGTCGTCGTCGTCGTCGTCGTAATTATGATTTCCGTACACATTAAAGTCGTAGGTGTATACGTGTATAATATAGCTGCGGAGACCCTTTAATCGATTTCGTCGTCCCCTTTTCATTTCCAAGTCGAAATCGTTTTCCAAAATTTATCACATATCTCTCTCTCTCTCTCCATCCCTCTCGGAGTCCGTTTCGATAATGACACGTCGTCGTCCGGTCGCATATTTCGTATTTTTCTACTCACCGGATAATCTACGAATACCTACGACTTTTATTTTTATCCGCGCGTTCCGCCCTCGGTTTTTATTTATTTTTTCTCCCTTTTTTTTTTTTTTTTCACGCCCTCATTTTTTACCGAATCGTGTCGTTAACGCGCGTGATCGGATATTGTTCCCTGAAAATATTTGAAAATTCTTCTCTCCGACACACATACAGATTATTATCGAAATGCAATAAATTTCTTGTGTTTTACATTTGTTACGAAAGTTCTGAGCGATGATGAAAAGGTTGAATTTTTTCGAAAAGTTATTTTGTATAAGCTTATTTCCTATGTAAAAACGTGGACAATTTCTTAACATAAGTTTAAATATCATAATTCGTAATTTATGGTATTTGTATTTCGCGCGTTATGGCGGACCGGAGAATTTACATTTGAAATAATGGCTTGGATCGAAAACACAAACAAATGGAAGCTCTTAAATCGATTGAAAAATTGCCGTGACACACGCACGGGGGGGAGGGGGGAGGGGCCCCAAATTGATGCCGTTTAAACGTTTTCATTGAACAAAAAAATATATATATATTATTCAGATATGACGTATTACACAGTATAATAATAAAATATAGGTTCATAATATGATTTATTATTATTATTTTTCTCGATTAATATTTATAAATAAACAGATGAAAACAAAATGCACAAAACAATATTAGAAACAACATCAGAATAATTGGTATTTTTAAATTAAAAAAAACCTGTATGATAAAATTATAAAGCATAAAAACTCAAAAAGAATAAAAATTCAATAAAAATAAAAATAAAATAATTAATTAAGATTTTTTTTTAGATTCATGTTTCAATGTTTTTAAGTTAATGTTAATCATATTTTTCAAAGATAATTGTATAATGGTAACAATAAGTAAAGCAATCATTATTTTATATATATATTTTTTTATAAATAATTTGAATAGTAATAAATATTATAAAATTAATAATGTAATAATATATTAAGAGAAATGGATTATGTTTTTATACTTGCCTACATTTTATCTTAAATGTTGGCCCTATTGCCCGCAAAGTATTTATTTTTAGATTCTGAACGAAGTGAAGAAGCTAGTGTTTTTACAACGACGTTAATTTTTCTTCTTCTTTTTTAAATTTTTTTATTATTTTTTCTGTTAACACCGGACATACTTTGCATTACGGGTATTCTTCACTCCTCGGGGCAGATACTCTTGATGGGTATGTTGAATTTTTAAGAAACGATAAATCATTTCTTCAATAAGACTAATATAGTCATTTTCAATGCACCCATCAAGAGTACCTGACGCGAAGAGCGAAGAATAAATCCGTGGTGCGAAGTATGTACGGCTTTTTTGCCTCGTACTTTACTTTACTTTCCTTAATTTTACTTTGCTTTGCTTTACTTTACTTTTTTGTTTATAGTCCGTATGTTATTTGAGTTTGAGACGTGGTGTATTATAATAATATATCATGTCTTTAATTACTCGAGAGTTTATCGATAATTACCAATTGTTATCAAACCGAAATGTTCCCACGTTGCACAGCAAGTCGAGTGACGTATATTGGGTGGAGCTAAGCGATGGCGTTGAGGAGCATAGCGATGAGTGCCAAAACACGCGCAAAAATTATTAATAATTAATTTGGATTTGACATTTAATTGTATAAACTGTAATGCTTATTTTATAACAATATTTTCCATTTTATCACAATAACCATTCACAATAGCCCCGTGCACAATGTCAATGCTCTGGTAACGGAATCAAACCTTTTTCGATTTTGGTGGAAACGGGTCATAGCGGAAACGGGACATTTCAATTTCTGGTACATGTCCTTTCAAAAGGTCTTGTATTAAAATTGAAACGCACGATTTAACTCTAATTATATACTTATACAAACTATGTTTATTGCACAATAATTGTCGTGGGCCGGCGTCGTTTTTACAATAATTACGTTAATTTTTAATTCGTAGTAATAATGCCATAATTATTTCAAAGAGTATTGTCAATGTTTTGTTGAATATTACTAAGGGATTTTATCACTGATTTTGTTATTAATTTTACTGAACAATACGAGTTTTGTTAAACTTCAAACTTTATAATCTCAAAACTTAAAAATATTTTTACATTTGTTCGCTCCGGTCAATTATTACTCAATGTTTCGAAATAAGTTTCGTCACATAATTTTTCCTCGAAAACTTTTTAAATTTTTTTGCCGCAAACAATATTTTTTCCCCTTTTTGTCGGCCAAGATGTTCCTGGGAAAATATTCATAATTTCCAATGTTCTGTGTATCACAATAATAATATTATTACCATAATACCGTATTGTTTATCCTCGGCCTCGTTTCTTGAAACAGTACCATTGTGTTATATTGCACTAATGGCTCGTTAATTTTCATTATTCTAAATTTATATAGGAAACGAGAACGATGATAAAAAATTAACCGGCCCATTCTTATCGAGGAGTCATAACTCTTTCGTCTTAGGACTCACAGCTCATCAGTGCATAAACACAAGTTTAAACTTAGTGGTCAAATTTCACACTCTATGTCACTAATTTCTGTGTTATGTTTACGTACCAATATCGGCTGTACGCCACTCGTACCGAGTACAAAGTAAGAAGTGTTGTTTTTAATTATTATAAAACTAGCATAGGTGTGTAGGTAACAAACAAAGGCATTAAGTAGGCATTTAAAAAAAAAATCCAAATTTCATCACCAAAATGAAAAATCTCAGGAGGGGCAATGGTCCCTGCCCATAAGACTATCACACTAGAACGCGTTAGACGCGCAAATATACGAATATCAATCCCCCGAACCGTACAAATTGCGCGTTTATACATCACTCTCTCCTTAAACTCTCCTTTACAAGCCGGTCGGTCGGTATATTACAGCGTTTAGGCCTACGCGCTTTGCCGGTCCGAGTAAACAAATGTATATGCTTATACACCACATATGTGTAGAGTTTACGCAGCAGATCCCCGAGAGCCGTCCCGGCGATTTTGATCGATTCGTTTAATTTATTTTTTCAAATTAATTTCCGACGTCGCGCGTCTCGTACGATTTAGAACAACGGACACTGGAGCGTTTTCTGCACGGTCTGCAGCGAAAACGAGATCGCGGCACAATTTATCGTCCGAACAATTTAACTTAATGGCGGAGAGAGTGTGTATATATAATATGTGTGTTCTCCCCCAGCCCCCGGCCCCCGGAATTTCGTCCGAACGGAACGATATGCGGCGGGGCGGAGCAATAAAGTCGTGTTTACGAACACAGTGTGTGTGTGTGTGTGTGTGTGTGTTCGTAAACACGTGAAATTCCATACACTTTTCGCGGGGATAGGTAATTTAAAAAGGATTTACCGAAAAGCAACGGTGTTTTCGGCACGTTTTATCGCTCCGCTCGTGAAAATTAATACGCGTTGTTGGCCCGTCGTGTTTTTCGATCGCGTTTAAAACGGTCGAGTAGTTCGAGAGGATATCGGTATAGGTACAGTATGTATTTGCGCGAAAACGTGTAAATCGCCGCGGATTACCCACCTGTAGTGTGTTACCTATGTACGCGCGACATAATAACGCGTAAACACACCGTGAACGGCGGTCGTCGCGAAGGAATTCGGTCTAATTCGAAACGTCTTGGAACAATATTTACACATACGATTCTCTAATTACACATATTATGCCGAATTGTTAAAACGGCACGACGAAATTTGGACGCGTCGTCCAAAAAGTGACCGTTTGTTTTGAAATTTAACGCACGCCCCCACGCGCCTGAACTGTTGACTTAAAATTCTTGTGTGAATTTCGAACGGCGCTCTTTCATAATAACATGTGTTCACCTCGCCCGAATCCCGAAAAGTTTTCGATACGAGCCAAAAAACGTTGGAAAATGAAGGTAAAACGATGGTATTTAGGTCTTATAAGACTCGTCACTGGAGATAGGATGTTGATGACCTAAAAAAGTACCAAAAATGACCCCCAAAAAGATGCTTTAATGACCTAAAACTTGTAAAAAATGACAATAAAAAAAAAAATTGCTTAAACTACAAATTGAAAAATACGTAATTGTAAGTGTCCAAACAAATTTAAATTGAGTAAAAAAATTTAAAAATCGACGTGAACATCGGACTTAATGTCGTTATATTGACAAAGAGATTATCGGGTTGATTGAATATAATTTATAAATATATAATATTCGATAAGCGTGTACATCGGGATATATTCTGTAAAAGCAAATGTGGTATGATACAGTGTGAGCACCAATGAAGTATATGTAATTGTAACAAAAACTCTACAATAATTTTCATTAAAAATATTTTTGAAAATGTAAAATCGTTCGTGAAAGTCTTAATTTTATTAGAAAAATAACGGATAATTTACAAAAACTATAAAAAAATGACTTGTAAAATGAAATAATGTTGTAAAAATTTTAAAAAATGACGTTAAAAAGCAAAAACAATGCATTTATAATCAAAACGTTTGAAAATGGAAAATTAAATTTTCATATTCTGAATCAGGGAGGCAACAAAACGAATTTTTAGCTTGGAGAGCATTGCTTAAGATTAAAGGAGAAAAAAAAATGAATTTGTCATCAACATCCTATCACTACTAATCACATATTATCGCTATGAACACGATTGCCATTTTCAAACGATTCTAAAAGAATATTTATCTAAAAAAACAATAGTTAACTACGCGTCATATACCGTCGATCCGAACGAATTTCAGCGTGTTTGACAATATTTTCTACGTGTAAACGGTGTGCGTTTACACATCCTCTTCTGTCATTCCATTCCACGATCGTCGCCTCGAGCGAAAAGAGAATAAACAGCGACGACATTTTGTAGGAAAAACCAGAGAAATATTTTTGTTAGCTTCGCGAAAGTCTGCCGTTATTTCGCTATTCGCCATATTGCATTCACTGTTGTTTATCTTTTCATTTCGTTGTGGATTAATTTCGCTTCGAATACAAAACGTTGTCTGGCGCGCCGACATATGTGGTTCGCCGTCACATTCCTTGCACGTTTTCTCGAACCGTTTTGGAATTTTTATACTCACCATCTTACAACGAAAATAGCATATTATTATTTTGTATAACATACAAAAATATAACACATAATATACAGTGATATGAAACGTTATTTATTATTAAATACCAAATTTGTCAGTGGCGGTACAGCAATAAAAGGGTAAAATACCGACTGCGCCATCAACAACTAATCAACTGAATTTGACTGGTCAATGCCAGTCTATTTCATAAATTATAAACCTGAAATGTAGTACCAACGAAATAAATTACACGATATACTATAGTCTATAATGTATTTTATGTCATAATATTATGGTAATTAGCAGGTTTAAGGTTTATAATCAGCATAATCCTGTATATCTTCAAGGGGTGTGAGTTCAAAATTAGTTAGTTTTCTCTTATGCTTGGAGAAAGTATTGAGAATTTTGAAAAATTAGCTCTTCAAAGTACCAAAATAGGTGTGACTTACAATCTAAAAAGTACCAAACTTTTTAACAGAAGTATTTCTATACGAAAAAGTGTTGTTTCCAGAAAGAGCATATGAAATAAATCGAATAGAAACATGTCATTGGGAATTCACTGGGTTCTTCGCCGCTCGGAATCCAAAATTCGACTGATCAAATGATGTGCTTTGACATTGGCTATTCTATCGTCTAGTAGCAGATTTAATGTACATTCGGTGTTTGATTTAAAGCGGAACGTGGGGATATCGAGTAGAAATTCCTCTTACATTTTTGTGTAAAACTAAGCTTTTTTAATTTATTGAAAAGAAACGCTGAGAAGCGAGTGGTAACAATAATCTAAAATGTTTGCGTTAGTAAAACATTACATTTAAATACCATAAATATATGCAGAAAAAATCTAAAAAAAAAAAAAAAAACGGGTACAATAACGTTGTTTTAAATTTGCATATCATTAATGTAATGTATAATATATTATATTTTAATACTTTTATATTATTATAATACATTTGTAGAGTTAATAATTAGAGATAATAATATTGTTCGTGGTTGCACACTTGTATGCCATTTTACTTCAAGATATTTAATATTTTCACCTATATATACATGTCACAGTGCCCTAAGTATATTTTCTAATCATATAATTATGATTGAAAGTTGGTTTAAAAATGGAAAAAGAATTACAAATAATAATAATTATCATCCAAAGAACAATCGGCTGAAAATGATAATAAAATATGCACTTATAATGTAATTTATATTGTCATTTAAATATTTTGATTAAAACTTTTTCTAAATTTGATAGTAAAAAAATTGTTTCTTTATTATTCACTGTAAACTATATGATACAATTTACTTGTTTGTAATACAGTAGTAATACATATCTAATACTTCACTAACACAATCAAAAATCCCCCCCACCCCCATAATCTCTTCACTAATAAAGGCGCTTGAGTAGTAGTATCAATTACAGTACAAAGCAAAGCATGTATGTAATGTGTATATGGGTGGATTCACCCCTACGTTATTAAGAAATGTATTTTCTGAGGACGCTCTTTACGGTATAAATAGTGTCTCCATAGTCCCCCTCCTAATGTTTTCCCAAGTTAATCTCTGTATGCGTTTATGTAATGTCCTTGCACTGTGAACACACATTAGACGAAACTGTAGACAACACACAATAGTGATTAAATGATTTTGAATTTGCAATGTGTACTAAATATAATCGAATTTTTCAAAAGAATCAATGAAATAAAGTGGTTTTTTATCACTTAGTATTTACAGTAAGCGAGCAACGTGACAATTTGGTATTTGAATACCAAAAATACATGGTGCAGAATTTTATTTTGAAAATATATCAATTATTCGAGAAACTTTAACAATGTCATTTCGAGGGCACGCCCCATGCTTTTGTTTCATTTTCGATTTATTTTCAAGACCGTAAATGTATTTTTAACGGTTTTTTACTCTATAATCATTCGGACCCTAATAATAATAATAATAATACCGTTACAATTTTGGGAACAAATTCAAATATTTATTCGCCTTTTGTTGCCAATCACATTGTATTAACTGTCGCGTGTGTATGTTTTAAATTAATAAATTGTTTATGGTGGATGATGTTAGGGTCGAATACGGTTGCGATCCACTGTTTTTTTTTCTGCGAACTTCGAATCGGGGAAAATAACAATATGATAGTGACGTGAATTCAGTCAAAAAAAAAAAAAATGAAATGACATCGGTCCTTGTTATAATATTCTCGCGCGTAAAAATACAATATTATACTCCTATCCCACGGGGTAACTCGGGCAGTGTGCCATTATTATATAAACTACACGACAGAAAAATATTGATTTTTAAATAAAATATTTGTAGTTTACAATGTAACACATTTGGTGAAACGTGTTGAGTAGAACGAAAAATAATTTATAAAAAATAATTGATATCTCGAACGGTATTCGGTTTTCGGGATATAGTTTATTGAAATTTCTCAAGAAAGAAAATAAAATTCCAATGATATATGTGAAAGTATAAATTATCCATCAGCATATTAGGCAATTTTTTAAAAATCTAATTTTTTTTTATGAATTTTGATCACTCAACTAAAATATTATATTATTAAACTTAATAAATTAACAAAATAACTTCTAGTGGTAATGTCAAACTGAAAACATCATTGTAAAAACATTAGCTTCACTTAGAATCTAAAAACACCCTTAACATGTATCACTGGAATTTCTTTTTCTGTCATGCAAGATTTTAACGAGTCAATACCTCTGATAGTTTTTGAGATATCGATTTCTCATAAAAGACTCCTTTTTTACTCTCTACGTATTCTACCAAATAGCTATATTGATTTTTATCCTTTTATAGAAAATTAATCATCCTCCACAAAAAAAATATTTTTAAAAAAATACAAGCCGGTTGAGGTCCACTTAAAAATTATGAAAACATATTTTGTTTCATTCCTGAGGGTGTTTAGAAAAAAATCTCAATGATTATAGAAATATCTGACTTGGTGTTTACTTTAATTTCGAGTATGCTCTTTATAAAACAACATGAAAAAAGGCCAGGGTGTTTTTTGAACTGAAACAAACTTAGAAAAAAAAAATGGAAACGAAATCCAAAAGGGTCAAGAAAAAAGTGGCTAATTTGACATGCAACTAACTATAATAAGTAAGATTTTATTTTATTTTCAGCTCATATTGTTAAGATTTTTAAATTGTATTTAAAAAAGACTTACAAAAACAAGATATGTTTCTATTATGAAATTGTTGATCAGCTTATATTACACTAATATTGATGATGGATGAAATGAAATTTCTGGTTCAATTAGTTATGAAGTTATGATAAAAGTTTTAAAAAAAAAAAAAGAAAACTTTTTAACTTCAAAAAGCTAAAACTTCAAGTTGTTTGAGTTGTAACTTAAAAAAAAGTTACGACAACACACAAATGCAATAATAAATTTTATTATATGATAATATTTATTATGACATTAACGTCGTATATTGGCAGTGATAGCCCTTAATCAACAAGTGTCACGCCACACAAGGCAACAATCACGGCCAATCAACAATCTCAGCGACGTTCTCTGTGCCACAATAACACATCTTATTCGTATATTTACGCCTCTTCCCTCTTTCATAATAATTATATGCGTCGTAACTTAATAATACATTATACGATGCCAATGACGTCGAAATTCAAAAAATGTTTAGTTTTATAAACATTATGAAACACTATACATTTTGAAGTATAAGTGAACTATTAACTACTTAAATATAAAAAAACATTATTTTCTTTTCAAAATATGATTCAATTTTTCTTTGATGATTATGAGTTTATTATAAATGATTTAAATGATATATTAATTATGATACCTACTGTGTATTATATTAATATTATGCAAATATGATATTTAGGCGATTGACCGTAATTTAAAATTATATTATTTTACGGATTTCAATTCAAATAGCAATATCGTTAATCATAATAGTGCATCCAATTAAAACTTGTAAATATATCCAATTGAAATTAGTAATTATAAAATATTAAATAAACATTATTATCTAATAAAGAAATAATGAGTGTATTTCTGTATCCTTTTTAAAACTTAGTTTACACGCAGTATTATGCGATTCGTATAATGCACTGTGTAAGAAGAAACATTAATTATAATATGACATTTTTCACCAAACTAAGTAAAGGTGTATTTACTGTATTTCCCATACCAATAATAGTTGGAAGTAAATTTTTTTTCATCAAAATGATATATTTTATGAGACTTTCATATCAAATATTTCTCGAAATATTTAAAAAAAAAAAAAAAATGTATTTCATGAAATTTTAGAACCCTACACTGATAATGCGACTCGGCCGTTTTTCTCCAAAACATTATTCTATTTGAAATACACCAACCGCGGTCACTACCATTGTCTTGTGTCCGAAGAGAGCGAAGAATGTGAAGAGACTTTTTTCCTTCAACGATATGGTATAAGGTATACGCGGACTTGTATAAACAATAAATATACAGTGGATATGGCTAATGAAACTCTTATTGTTTTCGTCACCAATAAGTTATAATATAATGAAATTTAAAATGACTAATACACTATTAATACTTAGATTATTTAAACCATTGCGCCGATTTTTTCTTCAAATTCATTTTTGTCAAAAATATATATATATTATATAGTAATTTAATAAATCAATTTCGAAACGGATCAAATCAGAAAATGAATTATGATAATATTTTATTTTAACCCCGCGATTCGATGCTATTCAAGGGACCAGGATGGAATCATAGTAACGAATCAACAGGGACAATGACTTTTAGGCCTGCCAAAGCGGGCGGAAAAAAATGTGTTCCATCTGCCGAACGGTAAAATATAGTCTTTATTCTGTCCACTGGATGGGAAAAAGGTTATTTTCTGTCGTTTTACTGATATTGTAAATTAAACTTTCGTTCGCTCGTGACATATTATATTTTATGCGTATACGTATTGATTGCAGACAAGGGCAGAAAGTGAACTATTTTCAATCACATGTACAGTACCCGACGGGGAGAAGGGGGGGGATTAAGCGCTTTGCCCGTTACGAGCAGAATAAAATATTTAACCATCAGGAGAATAATTTGTGATAAAATATTTTTAACTCAAAAAATTCAAAATAATTTATATAATTATAAAAAATATTTTTATAAGACTAGAATATTAACTACTTTCTAAAATTACTAGCTTTAATCGAATTTACTTCTTACTTAAATTACTTAAATTGTCTTTTTATTTTGTATATATATATATAAGACATATAGGCTTAAAGTAAAAAATATATAACAATTAATGATCGGTTTTGGAGTTGTAACTAAATTACTAAAATTAATTTCATGAAATTTTTTTTTCCCAACATATTGTGCTATTTTTGCTCAATATCACAGTAGTTTTTCCTTTATTTAGCAAAACTATTGAAAATTATTCGAAAAATGGCAACTTTTAAAGTATCATTCTAACAAATTTCTTTATGGAACACCCAAACTGCAGCAAAAATAAATTATAATAAACATCACTGTAAAACAACTACCAACTTTTCACTTCACTCCTCAAAAACTAAAGAACATTTCAGCGATAAAACAGGCCAAGCTATGCTTATATGCATTACAAATACAATTTGAATTCATGTCTTTAGGTCATTGATTTGAATATTTAAATTTTTTACATTTCAAACAAATACTTTACACACACACACACACGTATATTTCTCAATAAATTGACACGTGACTTGATAAAAGATAAATTCAGGAATCACCAATGTGCTTGAGATGTATCTACTCGCCCCCCGTCAGACGCATATTCGATTGGTCCCGTTTTCGACGCCTCTCGTCACCGTTTATTGGGTCCTGCAGTGCCCCAGTCCTCCGTTCCTTTAGGGTACGAAAAAAATGTATTTTCTAGTACAAAATCGTACCTCGGAAACGTTCTGCGTCCGAGCGCGGCTTGCGATAACGACTTCAGCAAATGTCAAACTTTAATTTTACCATTAAGCCCGTGAAATCCTTTCTGGGGGGGGGGGAGATAAAAGATTTTTACTAAACGTGTGTGTGTGTGTGCGTGTGTGTGTGTTTGTTACCATGAACGCATACCGCCGAGTCCTTTTATAATATAAACATCATTATTATATATACGTATACGTCGTAGAGGTACCTACATACTATTTTCTGCGGTATAGTACGAGAAAACGAAAGACTTTTCCGTTTATTTAGAAAAATGTTATAGCACTACAGTGTGTGCGTGTGTATGCGTGCGTATGTGTCTATATACATAAAACTTTTATAGATGCTTTCAGAACTTTTTCAACATTTATTTTTCAACCCACGTGCCGTATTCGTTGCGTTTATCGTTTTTATTTTCGCATAAATTTGTCGCGCCCAAACAGCATCAGACGGTGGTGTTTTGGCCTTTTTTTTTTTTCTTTTACTCTTAAACAACTTAATTATCAAACGTTTCAAATTGATACAAATGACACTCCCGGATGAAGTCTTGGATTTTATTGCCGTTGTACACATAGAAAACTTAATGGCCGTTGTTATATTTAATGTTTTATTATTATTCCTTTGGAGAAAATATTTCAATCTTCGTGTATAACACTGTACCAATACAATAAGTGAATTGTTAAAGAAAAATTATGATTTTAAATATTTAAATGAAAAAAACTCTGTTTAAAAATTTCGTTTAATAACACTTCAGAGTGTTTATAAATACAGTTTAAATTACTTCCCCGTATTCTTCTGACATTTCATATTTTGAAAGAACCAAAGAAATCCAACGATTTTTGGCAACAGTTGGCCAATATCTCCAGACCTACGGATTTCGAACTGCATTGTGGCCTTATTGATCACCTCGATTAATTAATTATTCCTAATGAGATTTGTTCGGCTGAGAAAGCTTTTTCTGAAATAAATCCAATTTACAAAAAACTTACAAATCCGAGAAAAATTTCTCTGTTGTAATGATTTTGCGATTTGAAAGTAATTTTTTCGATGTAATCAATATCTATGATGAGATCAGATCCTAAAAAGAAAAAGGAAAAAAAAGTGGTTTTTCGTAACAAAAAGTAACAAAAAATGTTTAAAAAACGGAAGATGTTATCGGTGTTGTTGTAAACGCCAGAAAACCGTTCTCGAGTTTGGTCGCATGGTGTTACGAACATCCTGGGTTTTCGTTATATTTTATACTGTTGTTGCAGGATAAGTCCCTTTATATTAACATGACGATATCTTCGTTGATTTCCGGTTATTTCCGGTACCGCTTCGTTCCGAATACACGAATGAACCCAAACTATGAATATAATAATAATGATAATAATATTATTGTTTTCGTTTTGATGTCCTTAACATTTGTCTATCCTTTCCCCTAAAAATCAAATTCTCTCGAGAATCCAGTTCCGTTGGACTCCGGGTCCATATCAGGAACTAAAATTATGTGTACTACAAAATGAAAAAGTGTGTAGAGATTGCATTGTGACAATTTATATTTAATTTTGTTATTGCAATATTTTATAATTTGATTCGAAAAGTTTGTTGATTTTGTACCTAATAAATTTGTGATATAAAAATATTGATAAATTATTATAAATTAAATTATTAGATTCTTAGTATACTCATACCGGTTTATAAAATGTATAGACACTAATCTACTAATTTTTAGAAATTCTTAAGTACATTATTACTTCAATATTGTATTTATTAGTATTCTTCTTCTTTTTTTTTTTTTTTTTTTTGGAGAAGGGGATGTCAATACATGTAATTAAAGCATTTTAATGAAGTAAAAAATGTTTGAGACAAAGATCGATGATCGAAGAACCAATGATTTTTCGATAATTCGTCCGCGGTGACAAACGCAGGGACCAGAACCGAAAACGAAAAGAACCGATTATGGTACCGGTTAACCTTAAAAATAAGAACCGAATAAAAAATATTAAGAAAAAAAAAAAAAAAATTAAAACCGTAATCGTAATTATAAAAAGGTCAATTTCGGTTATTAGTAAATATAGTAATAACTGTCTTTTTTTCCACTTCAGAAAAATACAATTCAAATTTTAGATTCCGAACGGAACGAAAAAGCTTATAATTTTTTACAGTGATATTTATTTTATTTTTTCTCTTTCTGGAAACACTGAATAGACATACTTGCCTTAACTTAGATCTGAAATCACACGCTGATTCAAATTTCTCAATACGTTTTCCGAAAATGAGGAAAATCGGACAAAAAAAAAAAAGGCAAAATATGCTAATAACGGAATTAATTGTTTTTCTAACATAACTTCAAAAATAATGCGACTGGAAACTCGAAACTTTCTCTAACTATATTAAAATTAGTAACAATAGAACTTAATAAAAATTTCGAGGAACATTTTTGATCGATTTTGAGACAGAAAATCAAAAGAACCATTACAGACAACTTTATCGTTGTCGCCCATCGAAATCGATAGATAGGTTTCATCATAAAAAGTAACTGGCGGAGTCGATAGCAGTCGAAATCGATTGTATCCATGTGCCCCCCTCACCACTTTGTTGTCAATATTTCCACACAGAACACACGAATGCAATAATACATTTTAATAATAATAATAATAATAATAATAATACTGTAATATTATAGCGCGTGGTGGTGTCCACGGAAAAAAGGGGCCGATCGTGAATAATCGAATTGGTTTCGAGTCGAAACGGTCGCGTGTGGGCGGTACGGCGCCATCCGCGTTTTCGGGCGAATGATAATATTATTATTATTATTATAATATGAAACGTATTCGCCGTCGTTTTCATTGTTTACCTCGTTTTTTTTTTTTTTTACGTTCCGTCCGTCGTTCCGGTGCACAACAAACCGAACGGTTTACAATAATACAACGACTACGTGACTACATTATTGCTTCGCCGGACCGGAGACCTCGAAAACCCCCGTCGACACCGATGTGACCTGACCGAATTTTCGCTCGAATTTCCGTTGCGAGTTTGTTAATAATACATACCACACGAACGTAAATTATCAAAATATCGTTGACAGTGCGCGCGCGTGCGTTCGGATAACGACGACGACGTGAATTTATTATCATCGACGGTTTAGAATTATTATTATTGTTATTATTATTGTTATTATTATTATCATTATTGAATTCAACTGGACCGACGACGACGGCGGCGGCGGCGGCGGCACGCGACACTGCGGTTAAACGTACAAGCGAAACGCGAGTTTGCAACGGGCAAGCGCGCGTCCGGCACGACAATGATAATAATATTATATCGTTTAGGTACCTCCAATACCTACCAAACGACGACCGTTGTGCGCTTATGATTGTCACGACAGCTGTAACAATTGAATCGTTTATTTCAGAAACCCCACGAACGCCCAAAAATAAAATTTTGTATGACGTACAAATTCAAAATGATTTTTCCTCACTTCCTTGGTCAGTTATTTACCTAAAATTACACTAATATCTGAAAGAATAAGTAGTCAAGTACTTTTGGTAATTTTTGGGAGTCTTAAAAAATTGTTTTAAATCCGTGACACAGCTTTTATTGATTATCTCAAAAAGTGAAAAAGTGGATTTAGGGGGTTTTTGAAATAAGCGATTCAATTATTGATAATTATTGCTGCACGTAAAATTTTTTTTATTTACGCCGGGTATTCTGCAAATATGTACCCCGTATACAGTAATTGTGACCCTCCACGCATGCGCCTTTATTATATTAATTTTCTGACAGTCCACACGGGACTTTTCATATTTTTCCATTCTGTCAAACGCAACCACAGATATATATATATATGTATATATAATATATATGTGCTTACAAGGTCGTACATAACCAGGGGCTGATTTAACAATTTGCCATCCTCATGCCGAGTAAATATTTGCCACCCCGATCGTAAAAGTATAACTAAATTATAGACAAGAAAGCCGGACATACTTCGCCCCACGGATATTCTTCGCTCCTCAGGTTAGGTTACTGTTTGTGGACATGTAAAATTTTAAAGAAAAAATAAATCATTTCTTCAATTAGACAATAATTCTGAACGAAGGAAGTTTATAATAATATAAAGAACAATATAATAGTTTCATTTTCAACACACCCACCAAGAGTAACTGACCCGAAGAGAAAAGAATATCCGTGATCTAATCTAATTTACGGCATATTGTATCATTTTCATTCATATTATCTGTAGTTTTCACTTGTTTTCGGAAATACTGTTAAGCATTTCGAATAATTTTACCTATTTAAAGTACTAATCCATTCTGTACCGAAAACAACAACAAATCGCATGATCTGCGGTCTTTGGCATTTATAACTTCGAAATATATATATTATATTGGTGTCAAAACTATTTTTGAAATGTTATGCAAAATGTTGACGTAATTTCGGAAGACAACTCTATCTACAGACACCGTATGTATAGTAAGCTATACTGGACAACTAAAAGTTTGAAGTGCATTTAACTAATTTTTATTAACTCGCTTATCTTCGTATCCTGTTACTCGTTGGGCAGTGGCGTATTTAAGGGGAGGCCAGGAGGGGCTAATGTGACCCTCATCACAATAATTAAATGGCATTCGCATAGATAAATAATATCATACAAATTGCATATAGTCAGATTTCATTTTAATTCCCCCCGAACAACACTCCTAAATATGCCACTGATATTAAGTAACAAATTTGCGTTGTCGAGAAAAATCCTTAGAATAAGCCCACAGGTATTTCTATGAGAAAAAGTATTTCCATAAAATATAAAGTAAAATAAATTATCATCATTTTAAAAACACTGATTTCCTAGCTTCACTCAGAGTATACAGTAAATATTCAATAAAATTTTGTCGCCTCCCCAAAATTTGCCGCCCTATAGGTCGCTGTGCCTCAAACCCGCTCCAGCATATAACTGATGTACTCATGTTATGGAATAAACAAAAGGGAATCTTTGTAGAATAAAATCATGTTTTAATTTTGATGAAATTGAACGTGCTGCTGCCAGTTCAAAGGAATTTCTATTTTATTTGTTATTCGGGCAAAACTGTAAATTTGATAAACCATCAGTTTTGTTGATTATCAGTTCTCAATATTTACATATTTACATATCTGCCTCAAATTTCGGAAATTCCCAGAAATGTACAAGGTTTCAGTCCCGGGCAGTTTATTTATCAAGGCGCATTTGCATGGGGCTTGGGTAGCAATAGCCGCCAGCTGCTAAAAGCCATACTGTATGTATTCTTTACACCGTGTATTTATTATACATTTTGATTTGAAGCTTGTTTCTACATAACGTTTAGAACATGCCGTACAAAGATGCAATAATTCGGTCCTTAATCATGTATAGTTAAATTGATATATTTTTTTTTGGATTTTATACGATGATTTAAGAAAATTAAGTAATTATTTATTCGTTTTTCACCAATTTTTTCGCCTTTGTTAATAAAATTATGCTAAAACGTAAAAATAGAATCTATTAAATTAGATTTTATTCGTTATTTTACTATTTTTTGGAACATAAAATTAATAAACTAATAAATAAATCATATTATTATACTAATAAATATCAATATTATGCTGATCGATTTATACCGTTAGTAGTACACGCGGTATGCTAAACATCTTTGATCGATGTGTCAAAACACGGTTTTTTGTGAACACTTTTCCGTACATTTTATTATATCGTACCACGAAACAACGTCTCACGTTTTTCAATAATATTATTATATATAATATTAATTGCAATCGGTGACAACGAGGACGTTTCTTCTATGTTACTTACGAAATTTCCAAATGTAATTTCCTGGAGTGTGCGAAAAGAGGTTAGTTAAAAAATAATTACATTTTATTATACATTTACCCAATTAAAAAGGTTTAAATATTTAAGTATAAAACAATCATCTATTCATAAGATATATCTATATAATATATGAAACCTAATTATTATAATAATTAGGTTTCAATCTTTAACAAGAAAAAAAATAACATTTATTTTTTTCTTAAATAATGTCAAATCCTTTCATATCATGTGCACCCCCCCTCCAAATAAAGCCTGCGCACACCTATTGCGTTGTTTCGAAACCCAACAATTGATATGCGATGGACATCAAAATTGATGGGTGGGCCACAAGTATTCAAGGGCCTAATCAGTTATGTATATATGTGTATATACACAGGGTGATTCACTAAGCATGTACCCCCCCCCTTTTCCTTTTTCCTTTAAAAATGAAAGATTTTAGAATTGTTTTTGTTCAACTTACTGTTAAAAGTATGTTTTTTTTCATGTCACCATAAAGATGTCTTGTAGTGATACATTTTTTTTTTTTTTTTTTTTTAATGCATCCCTTATACTGAGGAATTTTATTCAGGTAATTTTTCTGTGAATTTCGATGTATTAAAATTGAAATTTGAACGAACATTTTTTTTTAATTATTCAAATTTAAGTATTAAGGATAATAAACTCTAAGACACATATTTTAGTATCCAACGTATTATGTAATTATTATGAATGAATGATTTTACCAAAAAGAGATACATCTCTTTGAAAACAAGTCAAAAATAGGTAAAATGGGGCTTCTCACGTGGTAAAATACACCTCGAGGGCTAAAAATTTACCCAAACACTTACTTTCTAAAGTACAACAATATAATAAAATTTGAACAAAATCTATTAAAAATATAAAATAAACCAAAAATATGCAATAAATGATAAATATGTACTCAGTAACGAATAAGTGTCTGCAATTTCTCCCCATTTCAAAATTTTACTTATTTTTTTCCTGATAATTAATTCAATAATATATAAATTCTTTTTTCATTTTATCGAATCATGTAATCCTAATCCCCGTGTCTTTGGCTCACCTTCTTTAGAATTTCAAAACCAAAGTTTAACTTATCATTCTTTTAATGATAGCCACACGTTTTGTTCGAGGTATGAAAAAATCTCCAAATTATTAGTCTTGCGTGATTTGTGTTCGTTCGATTTTAGGCGTATTATTCGAGTAATTTCTCTGAATCTATTATACAGTTTTGCGATTTTATATAGAATTGAATTATAGAATTTTAATATTAAATCAAAAGAGCTTAAAACGAGTTTTACCAGTGTATCCGCGCATCTGATTCGCGACTTTTCGTACTAAGTATGCACCTCGTTTAAAAAAAAAAAATATACATAAAATAAATCAATAGCGCCAGTTGTTTTTTAGGATGGATACGCAAGTCATGTGTTCCAATTATATGCCAAAAATATTCCCACTGCGTCAACATCAACACTCGATATACGTAATATTCCAACAGCCTAGTGCAATAAACACATTTGAGTCGGGGTAGCGCCGTAAAAGGGATTTTCAAGTTTTCCAAAGTAATTTAACGGCTAACGGTAACTTTATATATTTTCATTGCTTATGTTTGTCTATAGACCGATTTTGCTTGTATAATATATATGCATACATGTATGCAGTCAACTGGGGAAAAGCGTAACGAAGAAACAGATATTTTTTCAAACAATATTTTTCGATTTCCGATTAGAGAGAGAAAGGGAGAGAGAGAGAGAGAGAGAGAGAGAGAGAGAGAGAGAGAGTTTTCTCACGTGATTGATATTTCGTGTTAATTAAATAATATTATAAGCAGTAATAATACATAGCTATAATTACGTTGACAAACGATAGAAAACCGATACTATATTTACATTTTAAATTCACCTATTATTAACAATAATGCAATATAAGGGGGAAAAAAATTTCAAATTTTTTTTCGGGAAATAGTAAGTTCCTACACGAGAGCAGCAGGTAAACAATTACATACGTTAGTTCCTACACGGACGGTATGTAAGTTCCTACACGGTAAAAACCAGGTACGTATGTTAATTCCTACACGG
>JAIPRM010003288.1:0-26622 GCA_025469315.1 Stegophylla sp. TES_Ste_2020 | reverse complement strand
TAATTTTTTTATTTTCTAATTTTTTCATTTTTTTTTTTTTTTTTTTTTTGGAAAAAGCTACCCAAAATTTGACAAAAACGTCTCGGAAACCGTAATTTTTTGATACGAACTATATGAAAAATTAAATAAAGATAGAAAATAATATAAAAAAGATTTTGGCACAAGAAAATTTTGAAAATTTGAAAAAAAATTTTGGACATTTTTCTAACATTTTTTTTCTCATGTTATTTTTATATTATAAACTTCCTTCGTTCAGAATCGTTTTATTGAAGAAATAATTTTTCGTTTCCTTAAAATGCAATACACCCATCAAGAGAATCCCACCCATCGTGTGAAGAACACCCATCGTGCGAAGTATGTCCGGCTTTTTAACTATACACTCAATATATAGAGTTTAAAGTCTATTATAAATAGAGATGGATTTTAACGGCATATAAAAATCGTAAAATGACCTAAGAAATACGAAAATGCCCGTAAAAGTCGTAAAACTCAAAATAATTTCAAAAAATTATAAAAACATTCTGAAATATGACAAAAATTTCTAATTTGCTCTCTAAATAAGTGAAGAATAATTTTAATTTAAAATAAGTTCGTCAATCACTGAAAATGATCTAAACTGTTTTTTTTTACACCAAGGGTTCTCAACTTGGGGAGCGTGCCCCCCTAGGGAAGCGTTACAAAATTTCAGGGGAGGCGTAAAAATATTCACATGTAACCATATTTCACCACAATATATGAAAATGTTGTTAATGGTTATCTATATTTTATTTTTATTATTATTTTTTTTTTTATAAGTAGGTATGCGATTATGTAGGATCGGTCATCATTGTGTAAGAACTAACAATACTATTTTCAATATTCTGAAGAATATTGTTGAACTATTACATTCATGTTAATACTCAACATTAATAATTAAAGTCATGATGTATTTATGTAATAATATATATATATATATATATAAATTGTATATAACATATTTTAATTCAATCTTATAGTAGTGGGAAGGGGGGGCGTGACCCTATATAATAGTATGAAAGGTGGGATGAACCTCAAAAGATTGATAACCCTTTGTTTCACAAAATATTAGTTATAGTTATTTTCGCACTAATTAGCACTAAATAGCAAATTAATTGGCAAATGGACGATTCACATAAATGTACATAGTCCTAGTAAAGATCTTCAAGCTCTATATAATATATTCGTATACTAATAACGCGATAGTTATCGATCGTTAGAATATTTTTTAACCTATATAATTTCTCAATATAGTACGCGTCTACTCGAACATCGTCGACTATTATCCTGTCTCCTGGTACGACATGCAATTCATCGACCGGAACACGACGTTAAATCTCTCTAGGCTTTAAAACATTTAAATCCCGACGCTCGAAGGTCGGGGTCATTTACCATGCATCCGGTTTTAGGGCTTGTATATAGGAGAATCATAATAATAATAATAATAATATGCGGTTAGTCTTCATCACATTATAATGGCTGAATGAACAAAAAATAAACGTCATAAACGGATCTTTCAGAAACACACCCCCGCTGCCACATACCTCCAGATAATAATAATAATAATACATTATAAAGAACAACAGGTAAAAAATTGAGTTGTGTTTTAAACAAAAATAATTCACTAACAATTTTATTTGAGGACGACTTTATAATAATAATTATATTAGTATTATTATTGTCGAGACGTGACAGTGTGGTATTGTACGTAATTGAAAAATAAAACAATCAAATGGTAGAAGGTGACAAAGACTGGGGAAATAGAACTTATAGCACAGAAAAAATGCCTTAAAAATACTTAAAGTAAAATAAAAAAGTGTTTAATTAATTATTAAACTAAATCTATATGGTTATATCTTTAATATTATAATCTTTTTTCGAGCACATAATATTATCGTATTCAGGTGTACATTATAAAACGTAATGTGATTCGTCAGGCCCTCGTTCTCGGGCACCGGAGTCGCGTCTCGCGTTTATTCGGTTCGGTTCGCAAGCGAATAAATCTAGTTGCGTGTCCGCGTGTATAAAAGGAGGAGGTCAGAGGTCAAAAATATCAAATTTTGTTGAAAATATTATCAAGTGTCAATAAGGTTTTTGCAAAACACAAAAATCCAATACAAAACAAAATATAATATGTATACACATAAAAATAACACATTAATTTTTAATATATTTCAACAATGTATAAATGATGATCTGGAAAATTATTTCGTTATAATTATATTTATTCTAAATTTTAGTTTCTTATGCTCCCAAAACAGTTGATAGTGATAGTAATGCCTACGATAAAAAAATTTAAGGGAGTCATTGATATATCCTCCCTAAACAGCGCTACTGTATCTTTAAACGAACAAAATAAAGACTATAATATTTTCGAAAAAAAGATATCTCTATATATTACATAATATATAATATACAAATGGATCTAAGATACTGCCAATCCCTGATTCAGATCTGCCTTTCTGAGCCATAGAGTTCTGTGAATTTAACCGAGAAAAAAACAGTTAGGTTAGGTTAATTGTGGACAAAAAAAAAAAAAAAAAAAAAAAAACTAGAAAAACAAACGTTATTGTAAAACCACTAACTTCTTCACTCCGCGCGGAATTCGGTATACACATACGAGTATTGTATAGCGGCTATTACGAACGAACCGAATAACTCGATTGATTAAATGTGTGGGCATCTCGGATAACAGTTGTTTTTTAATCGTTTTTTTTTTTTTTTTTGTCAGTGTCCCGTAGATAAAATCTACTTGTCACACGCGAACAACGAAACGTAATCGATTGACATACCTGTGACACACGTGTAAAACACGTATCGCGTATTTGATCCAAACTGTATTTTAAAATGGCATTACGCTCGTGTCGCTACATCTGTGTCCACTGTCCACGCGTGGTTTGTGTACAAATAATATTATCGTCAAACATGACAAAAAAAGCGTGTTATGTTCTATGTAATCTGGCCAGAGTAAATACGCAAAATGGTGTCTTCGAAGTACTACGCGAATAAAATATGTGACCCAAGTGTTGCTGTTTTCATAATTTTGAATAGTCTTGAAAAAAGAAACAAGTCTAAATTCTTTTTCATTTAAAGGTTAAATTGGTTTTTATTTTATGTATGTTGTAATATTTCATAATACAATTAAAAAAAAATTTGCGAATATTTATATCAAATTATTAGTCTCTTCTTATTCTTATAAGGCATCTTAAAGATTTTTAAGGTCCTTTGCCGCAATAAACACGTCTCTCCACTTTTTTTTGTCTACTGAAACTTCCTTTGCGTTCTCCACCCCGATCATTCTGTGATTCTTCTTAATTACATCAGCCTAACGTTGTTTGGGTCGACCACTGGGCCATTTTGTATTTGATCCCCATCTTTTTATGCTCCTCAGTAAACCTACAAATCTTCATACAGGATCTTATTCTATTACTCTTCATGATTCTTATAATATTGGTATCTTTATATAATCTTCTCAGTTTTTAATTTGTCCTCACTCCAAATTCACTTTCTTAATTTTTTTTTTGGTCCAAAAATTTTCCGAAGTATATTCGTTTCAAAAATAACATATTTATTCTCATTTGTTTTAGTAGTTGCCCATTCTCACACTCGTGAAATGCTATGCCACTACAGGCGTCTAATTAAAACTTTTCATAATGTTATCATTAATCTTCTTGAAAATAACTTTAATTTGAATAGAGTTAATAGTCTAAAATAGCATTTGTTTGATGTTATTAATGTTTCTATTAATTCTTCATGAATATTTGCGTTTATATGTCAGTCGGGATAGAATTTTTAAAGAGTAAATTTCATTTATACAAAATATACTGATTTTTCACATGTTTTAATTACTCTTAAAAACACCGTTTTCCTTGAGCATCTGCGAAATATAATCTCGAACCAAATGATTAAATTAGGTAAAAAAAAAAAAAAAAATTTAGTACCTATATGAATACACTCAAAAATTATTTTCAAAACTATATTATTGAATAAAAAAGTAAAAATTCTATAAAAGTGTACTTTTCTCCTCCCTGACGGTCCCTATGCGACTTTAAACGGTAATAATATCGTAAAGAACGACTTCGAGAGAAACTTTTATTATTATTTCAATCGATTAAAAACGAGAACGCGACCGAGCCGGCGGGGGATTCACGGGAAACGTTTATTTATATATATACCCGTATAGAATGAGGTGCGGGTGGTGGAGGAAGAAATTCCGTGACAAGTGACGGATACGAGATTCGTGATAACGGGGATGGGAGAGAAAGTCTGCGGTACGGCGGGCCCCAGTGTTCACAGTCGTATTATTATAATGCGCGTATTCGAGGCCTGGCAACGGATAATGAAAAATAAGAATAAACGCGGTTGTGACGTGAGAGACCACGAGGAAGACGACAACGAGTGTCAGTCTCTCGCCGCGGAATAGAGACGCGACGTTATAAAGACACGTCGTCGTTCGAAGGGAGAGTTTCTTTTTAATTCTATTTTCGCACGTTGTACACTACTATACGAACGAAGAGATCGAATCTCGAGATCGTACTGAATGAAACCGCGATTTCGTGCACAATCAAAACGATCACGAAAAAATGTTTATCCCCTCCCCCGGAACAAATTTCCATCGTGACCACGTCACTGAGCGTTTATACGACATATATAGTATCATAACCAGTGCTCGACTTGAGACGAATGGAGACCTCATTAAAATTTAAAATTCACATAAAACCTTTCGATAATTAAAAAAAAACATTTAGACATGTTTTAACACCGATTCAAGTGTAAAAATCAAAAAAGTAAAGCAAAGATAAGTAAAGTACAGACAAGAAAGCCGGACATACTTCGCACAATGAGTATTCTTCTCTTTGCGGGTCAGATACTTTTGGTGGGTGTGTAGAATTTTAAAGAAATGATTTATCACTGATGATTATGAATCAAGGAAGTTAACAATATAATGTGAAATTATAGTCATCATTTTCAACACACCCACTAAGAGTTGTAAAATGTTTTTCATATTTTATTATCTATCTATGTTTTAATTTTCATAAAGTTTGGATCAAAAAATGATAGTTTCAGAGTGATTTTTGACAAATTTTGTGTAGGTTTTTTAAAAAAAATTCAAAAATAATGAAATTCAAAAAATGACCTATTTAAAATACCTACTAGAGGTAATCTGGTATCAATAAGTTGTTGGTCAAGACTTTTGGACAAGTATTTATATACGAAAAAGTGTTCCCAGAAAGAATAAAATAAAAAATAAAAATAAATATAATTGTAAAAACACTAGCTTCTTCATTTCATTCAGAATCTAAAATTACAATACAATCATTAATCATTATATTGTAGAACGATTATACGAGTAAACATAAAATAAAAACAGTAAACACTTGAAATTTTTACCAATTAACAGTAAAAGTAAAACACAAAGTTTTTTGAGGTAAGTGCCTAAATCAAAAAAACTTAAAACTTCACAAAAATCCTGTTTACATAAAAACAAAAAAAAAATAAATAAAAATGTACATGCAATATTAAGTAAAATACGGGTTCCGTAAAAGTAATAGTGAACATTTTGACAAGCGATTTTTTAAAATTTTTCATTTTGGAACCAAAAAAAATAAGTAAGTATTTTATACAGATATATTATATTTCATTTAATTAGATGTGTAGAATTTTTCCGTTGGGTGTTTATGAATGATAAGGTGTTGAACTCCTAAACCTCCCCTTTAACTTGCCAATTGTTGTATCTTTTTAACTGTTTAGTACCCGCTTCTAACTCCAGAGTATTAATCTTCATTATTATTTATCAGACTCGATAGATCTCCAGCTGATATTCTGGTATTTTGTGTAATTAACATATTATTTTAATGATAGCCCCGGCAGTGAATAATTAAGTATAAATCGAGCCTATAATTGACCAGTTTAGGAATAATTTTAAATTTATTATAGTTAATAAATTCGCTATTAAACGATGAAAAAACTAGTTATCAATGAATGATGCGTTAATTTATTGGACATTTTATACGACTTGAATTAATCACGATAAACATATGTTGAATAATATTTAGTGACAAGTGTGTCGAAAAAAAGTTGTTCCAAAAGTCAACGTAGGTTGAAAAATATTTGAATATATATTATGCCACCGTGTAGACATAGTGGAATAATTACTTAAAATATATTTTTATTACATTGAGTAGCGTTTTTTAAAGACGTTTTTTTTAAGTATTAATACCCGTATCCCAAATATAACATTGCTTGTGAGTTTTGAGCCCAAAGACTGGATTCAGTTTATCCGGTTTAAGTTCTTGAATAATTAAGAATTTCGATTCCTCTTCTTGAAACTTCAAGAAATCAAAGTAGATTACAAACAATTTTGTTAATTTAAATAATATAATTTCATTTTTTTCAAATTACGTGTACAGTGGCCGTCATCAGAGATGTTATTCTCAGCTATACACGTGTGTTTAGTATTTTGATTTTAGTGAAATGGGTTCCGGTTCCGTGGTACAAGGAATGTAGGTAAAACTAAGGGTTCTTTGGGTTCCTGTTCTAGTCCCTAGATGTAACCGTGCACGAATAAGCTCTTATAACATATTCGCGTTTACAGTTACATTAATAATAACATGCCTATAAACGACGACGTGGCGTAAGTGATAAGCGCACAAAGGTCATAGTGACGATAACGAGGGCTTTGCACAATGATATTTTACCGAATAAAGATCGATATCGATCACGCCGATCATAATAAGTAATAATGTGTATCGCGGATATGGGGTTGTTAAGCATCGCCCACATCGGGTTCTAAATACCAATAAGAACGTATAAACTGTAAAAGGTGGTGATAAATAAAATATTAAAATAAACGTTGGAAAAGAAAAAATAGTCATAACGCAGCTGTTATTATTTATTAACAGACGATATGTGATAACGAGACGAGAATGATTATGAACGCCACAGGTGTGATGCACGTTTTACCTTCTTATTGTTTCCGGAAAATATAAAATATTATCCAATTCGACGCCATATTGCCACTTAGCAATACTGTTCCCGACGTCGACTTTGTGTACACTATACGCGATTGGAATTTATGGACGTCATACGTTATTGTTATTTCAAGAGACGCGATAATCATTAAGAGAGACGCGTATCGGTGGTTTACTACGGAGAATCGTCGTAATAATAATATCTAGTATGACCTCGGTGCACGGGAAAACATAAAGAAAAAGGGGGCGTAATTAAAGAGACGCGCGACGAGTTTAAGGCGTATTAATAATAATTATTATCGGACTCGTATCTATATAGGTAGTCTGTGTACGAGTAAACATCCGATGATGGTTTTCAAAAGGGTCCGGGGGAGGGAGGGGGGTTATTCTGCACTTGACGGAATGCAATGTCAAATAGTTTAGCCTAATGACGGTCACGAGAAAAACAAATTAAAACAAATGAAAAGAAACAATACGAAAGAGCTATTTAACGAGTTAAGAAGCGACCTGCACGTAGCAGATTATCAGGAGCTGTGTCTGAGGGGGATAATAAGGGGCATTCCTTCAACAAGAACTTTGCTTGATAAATATATATATATATATAAATACTAATTAGCATTCTGAGATAATTTGAAAATAAATTTATTGACTTAGTTATTTATTTTTAAATCAATCCGATTACTTCTGAAAATAACGATGTTTTTTAGACTACCAGTGATATACGACTAATTACACAAATTTTTCTCCTATAGTTGTACTCGTATCTCCTAATAACTTAATAAATAGTATTATGCAAAACATTAATCGCCTGTTCAAAACTAATGTATCCAGGAATGGCCAGTATCTTAGATACATTTGTATAATGTATCTATAGATACAATATTTTTGAGTGTCTTTTATCTCTTTATTTTGTTTTCTTAAAGATGCAATATACAAATGAAGATTGACATAGATAGAATTAGAGATAAACAACTCGCAAAAATTACCTAAAAATATTTGTAAATGTTCGTAAAACACTAAAATTCTATTATGCTAATAAAAATTCTAAAAATTTACAAAATTACATTAGCTACTTAAATAAATCAAACATTTCAATTTTAAAATAATTAGGTATTACCAGTATATAAACGTAGATAAAATGTATAGAAAATATTACAAAATTATTTATTTAATTAGGTAGGTATTTAAATAAATGAAAAATAAATAATGTATTACAATAAAATTTGAGAGTTTGATATATCTGATATCGAATAGTAAATTTTCTTCGGAGACATCTGTGACATTACACATTGTGATAATTTCATAAAACAAAGGATAAAATAGACAAAAAAAAATAGAAATGTACAAAATCGGCATAATATTTGAAAAAGTAACATAAAAATGCAAAAAATGAAAATGAAAAATTAATAAAAAAAATATTAAAATGAAAAATGAAAAATTGTATAACATTTGTATTCTGTAAACGAAAAATGTAAGACTTATCAAAATCATATTTCAAATAATTATTATTTAGAAACGGTATCTTGTATCTAAAGGCAAAAAAAACATAAGTTTCTTGCATCTCGTATCTTTTTGAAAATATTAAATGCATCTACATACTTTTTTCAAGAATCTTGCCCATCTCTGAATATATCTAATTGATCATAATATTATTGAAATTCAAATAATTTATTTTTGGTCATTTTTTATTTGTTATTTTTAACGACTTTTAGGTCATTAAAACATTTTTTAGGGTAATTTTTGGTACATTTTTAAGTCATCTCTACTAATTATGTTATAGTGAATTAATGTCGAATTACGATAATTAGAGCTCCTTTATTATTTTATTATGATGTTTTTATTTTATTGTAATATGAAATTATCTATGGATTATTTATTAGGTGTAAGGAAATACATGAAAATAAATTTTTCGTAAATATTCTATGTAACCAAATAGTCTTTAGTTCAACATTAAAGTTCAATACTTAAAAACTGATAAATATTATTGTGTATTAGTTGAAGCTCCACTCAGTGTCATTTTGTTGAATAAATGATTTATCGTTTCTTTAAAATTCCACATACCCGCCAAGTGTATCCCACCTGAGGTACGTAGAACATCCCAAGATGCGAAGTACACGCTTTTTTTTAAAATTAATAATCTGCAGTATTGTTATTTCATTTCTTAAATAATTGGTACATTGTGACTATCGATTTATTATTACTTTATAATTAATGAAATCTTATTTCCGTCAATACAATTTTATTATTATTATTGTTTTTAATATTTATAATGATAGTTCGATTATACCCGTAAAATAAAATTGTGGAATATTTTGATCGACGAAATTATTCTCTAAAGTAACTTATAATGATACTGTACGGTCTGCAAATTGATTTTTAAATTAAAATCGCGGAGTAATTTGATGAAAAGCGATCGCAGTCGAATTACGATATCAAAATCGTTTCCAAGAATTGTAAAACTATTTGCGTCTCGGAGTCATTATCCACGACGAATAATCAAATAATATATGCACATAAATATACGTCATTACATTCATCAGTCCTTAAAATCACTTACCCTAAAATATTGCTTTGCGTTCGGGTCAACGCACCCCTCCTTCCTTGCAATTCAACTTAGACCAGTGGTTCCCAACTTTTTGAGTTATGCGCCCATTAATTTTAAGTTAAAAATGTCGAGGTCCACCAATATACAGGTAAACATATTTTTATACGCAGACACCTTAATATGTTTATGTAATGAGTACTTCACATGTCAACAATTAGGAAAAATTTCTGTACAACTGTACAAAAAAATTTAAAAAATAATTTATTATAAAGATGAATTGTATTCATGCACAAAAACATTGTATAGTTGAAAAAATATCAATGCATTTTTGAAATTGTTTGTCTTTCACGAGAGAGTCAATATCAGGATTACATTCGTTAGTTTTGGCCTCAAATCACCTGAAATTATTTTTCAAAAAAATTGAAACTAAAGAGGCTTTTGTACATAGATGAAAACCCCTCAAAACGCCTCAATCAATTTCCGAAATTGTTGAATAATCTTTTTAAACACACCAACAACAGAACTAAATGTGTGGTTTAAAAAATAAATATAATGTCTGCGGAGCTTCAGCTTATTCAAGACTACTACTTAACTAAAAATGTATAAAGTTTATTATTATTAAAAAAAATAATATTTTTACTTAGCCAGTATTATCCTTTATATCCCACGATTAACTGAGAATAGGAGTGAAAAGTGTTTCGAAAAATATTTTCAACATTTTGTTTTTCACATTCTAAAAATTTTCTTTCACCAAAATATTTTCCATATTATGTGTCTATATATTATTCAGTTTTCATAAAGTTTAGATTGAAAAAAGTTTAAAACCGTTTTTGTCAAATTATGGGTAGGGTTCCCCTAGTTTTGCAAAAACTATTATGGATTTCATAAAATTACTTCCCAAAAATACCTAAAGGAGTAAAACTGTGATTCATAAAGTTAATGTTCGAAGATTTTAATTAAGTATTTGTATAAGAAAACATAAACATACACAAAAAAAAAAATTTAAATAAACATTATTGTAAAAACATTGGCTTCTTCACTTCACTCAGAATCTAAATAGAATAAAATCAAATTTAAAATCGTTATAATTGAACGTGTCTATCTTGCCGCTGTGGTGTTACAACACTAAAAATAAAAGCTTATTCGATGTATTCTTATTATTATTATAATTATTATCATTATTATTACTATGCAGACGACTGTAGTTGGCAGTAGCATAATATTAATTAGCAGCGTTTGATAACCAGGTGATCCATTGTCCCGTCGTATAAATTTTATAATATTAAAAGTAAAGTTCATACGGTGACCAAAAATTTTTCTTTAAGTATTTCAAAAATGCACGTTATTCGAAAATTAATACATTTTTGTGTAAAATAAAACCGTGAAGTAATGTATAATGTGATATACATGATTAGAAAATTCGTAATATAAAATGATTAACGAGTACGCAATCACAGGTTATAGGGTTATGGTCATAAGTGCACATAAAGTTCAAATACAGAGAATGCTAGATAATTATTGAAGCCTCAACGCTGTCATTCTGTCCCAACGCTTGAAAATACTGCATAATCTTGAAATTTGTTGGTTCTTTGTTTTCTTTTGCAAAATTTGCTTTACATCTGAAATTTTAATTTCTAATTAAACATACGAGATATATAAGTTATTTAGCATTTAATAACCATCAAGCGCATATCCAATAAAAACTGACTTTTACCAGTGAGTCAGTGAGTGGTACATATTATTTTTCCTGCAATATTTCCAAAATATATCAAAAGTTTCATCGGTTCTTGAAATGTTGATTGAGGATATAATTACACTTGGTATAATATTTGAAGATTTGCCAAATATAGCTGTTTTACTTTTAAGGGGAACGGGTGTGGCAATATTTATTAAGGGGCTAAAGTACGCGATTTATATACACTAAAGTAAAATATGGATGATACATAGGTTGCTTCTATTTCTGGGATTAAATATTCATACTCGTCTCTTTTTGGAAATATTTTGAATACATATGAATTATGTATCAACAAGCCCCGGATACTAACCGACGAAACTATTGTTGTCAAGTTGCGGTGTATTTCCGTAATGTCGTAAAAACAGCAAAATATAATGACCTAAGCATCAGTTATTTCGTAGAATTAATTTTCTGATATAACCACTGAACGTATTTGAATAAAAAATTTTTTGTTAGCAAGACGAAAAAATTCTACAGGGCACTCGTTTTGCCGCCGATTTTGAAGTTACTTTTTTTGTATTCCATACACCTTGATTTAAAAATGTAATATTTTTCATTTTTATCACATTTTCAAATCAAAATATAATTATGAAATAACTTAACCTAACGAAAAATGACAAAATATATAATCACCGATCCAAAGTGTACAGTGTTCGTTCGTCCTATAATATTTCCAATGTTTTGAGGTTGATGTCTACGGTGATGACATACATGTGATGATACACACACACACACAAACACACACACATGTGTCTGCGTTTCGCAAAACATCATAATATAATATACACGTATATTTATTATGTATATGGAAATCACGCGCACACACATGCAACGGTGGACGCTCATTTTTATACACACAAACAGCACACACGTGTTTTGCCGTATTATTAGAGGCGAACAAAAAAAATATATATATGTAAATAAAAAACGACAGGCTAGTTCGAAATCGGTCAATTCGCATACGTGTATTGTTATTATTATTGCTATTATTGTATACATAAAATAGTACCTATTATCTCTCTCTCTCTCTCTCTTTGCCACACCGCATACATCTCTCTCGTGTGTATTCTGTTTCGGAATTTCGCGTTTTATTTTGTTTGGCGTTTCATATTTGGTTTTTCTCTCTATAATCGTGTTTTTTTTTCTCTCGCCTTTTTCTATTGCAAAACCCGTCGTCGCCCCTTGGTCGTCTGTGTCGACGATATGCATGCGATATAACCATAAACACTAGCGCTGACCAGCTGCTACTGAGCGTTGCACACGCTGGCATTGTTTTTTTTTTTTTTTTTATGTACGCAAAAACGGAAAACAGCTAAAAAACATATTATCGAAATATAATATACGAGTATATTTTACATGCGACCACTCTCAACACGTGGATTAGAAATAAATTATTACATAATATTTTTGTTTAACGGTGAAACTTAAAAACGCAATTACTGAAGAGATGAGCATGATCCGTTTGAACGTGACGAGTTCTGATCGACTATAAGTTGAGCGAGCATTCGTCATAAAATTTCTAGTCTAAAATATGTAAGATATTATTATTAGGGATGAGAGGTTATAGAGAGTAGGATTGGCAAAATTTGTATGCGAAATGCAAATATTTATATAAAGAATAGAAATTATGCATCAAAAATCAAAAATATACATGCAAAAAAAAAAAAAAAAAACACTAAAAATACAATAAAATTTTATTATTGAATATTACAATTTTTATTATGTTTAATAATATTAATTAATAAATAAATGTATTGTAGTCATAAATTAAGTAAATAATTTGTTCCATTTATCAAATATCTGAATATAAGTACTTCCTAAATTTAAAAATTTAAATGACCACAATTCTCAAATTAATATTTTTAAGTGGGAAATACTTCTAAAAATTTGAAAAATATATCAATTTTTATAAGTATCGTAACAATCACATTTAATTTTTTTTTTTTTCATACATATAAATTTTGAATTTTGTACATTGATTTGCATTGCAATTATATATATAAAAATTAATATGCAATTTTATTCTTAAACAAATTACTAAAATATGAAGAAATATGCAAAAATAACCACAAATATGAATTCATTAGGTTATTAAAAAAATTTTTAGTGTACATAACTATAAACAAAAGATATGGATAAAAATATATAAAATATCTAAATTTTACATCTCTAGCTATTATTATATTAGGGTGACCATATTTAAAAAAATAAAATACAGGACAAAAATATTTTCCATAATATTTTTAAATTAATAAGTATTTGTTATTATTATTATTATTATTATTATTATTTTGATGTTTTTGAATTATTAAAAAATATAATTGTTAATCTATTAAAGATTAAATTAAACACATAAAAACATTGCTTTGAAAAACATACAATAACATAATTAAATTAAATAAATATATTTTTCAAACCCTTTATTTATTTATTTATTCATGTATTTAGTGTACTTTACTTAAAAAAAAAAAAAAAAAAAATTGTTAATTTATTTTGATAACGATTGTTTTGACATATCTTCACTATTTGATGTTTATTATTTTTCTGAAGAAGTAATTAAGTTTAACAATTTGAGATGTTCTATAAGAAATGTATTACAATGAAATTCAAAACACGACAT
Source organism: Stegophylla sp. TES_Ste_2020 (assembly GCA_025469315.1). Classification (NCBI taxonomy): domain Eukaryota; kingdom Metazoa; phylum Arthropoda; class Insecta; order Hemiptera; family Aphididae; genus Stegophylla; species Stegophylla sp. TES_Ste_2020. The sequence goes on along the minus strand of JAIPRM010003288.1, from coordinate 12,736 downwards.
GTATTTAAAATATTGTTTTACGTTTGTAATTTATCTAATGATGTCCACAAGAAATCGATTTTTTTTATCTGTCCATAAGACAATTATTAATAATATATTTATATATTTAATAAATATATTATATATTTTATACCAACAACAATGTGATGCAGTAACAAAAATTGTAAAAACAAAAATACGATTGAAAAGTATAGATTTTAGTATTATTCTTTTCAATAATGTAATTTCAAAAATTTCAAAAATTATAAATTAACAGGTAGGCAAAAAAAAAGGGATTAATATGGGACAGATTTGAAATTATGGAACAAAAAGCGTTTTGAGAGAAGTTTGTCAGGACTACAGGACACAAAGCCGAAGTAAAGGACAATCCTGTATAAAACAGGACGTATGGTCACCCTATATTATATCATCAATAAAACACATATGGAATAATAATGATATTGATGACATTTCTTTGATTAATGTTTAAATTTTTAAGCTGATTCATCATTTAAATATATTTCGAATACAATATTAGTCTATAAACGATGCAATTTGTTATAACTTACGTAGGCGTAATTTGAATAACACTTTTAATGATTCTAGGTTAATGTTAAACAAAATCAGAGCTGGGGTACTCCTTTTCCCACATTTGTCATTCATACAGTGATAAATGTCACATTTCACATAATATAGCATTATTTTTATGAACTACAACTTTATTTAAATTTAAGAAATTCGTCTTTCACAAGCACTAAATTTATGACCAATTTCTCGTTTAAGTCCCCCATAAATATTAATAATTGCTAGATAGGTGGATCTAGATCGGATCATTCTTGTCCTAATCCGTTAAGTAATAGTGATAAACATTTTTTATAACTCGAGTAGAATTATTTTTGTCATATTTAGTTCCGGTGATCGAGCTGTTCAAAAATACCAAAAATCAATGAAAAATTCGACTTTTTTTCAAGAATAAAAATACATTTAAACTTGAGTTAATCTTCTCGAATTAAAAGAGCGTTTTAAGTACGTTAAAGTAACAAAATAATGATGTTTTCCCATTTACTCGCCAATCGTTCGTTTTCGTTATCGAGATTTTTGATTTCGGTTTCTAATAACGGGTTTCGATTTCGATAGGAGAAAATGCAAAAATCAACACATAAGGTTTAACCGGTTTTTCACGAGACAGGCGCAATAATAACAATAAGTATATAATATAATAACATGGGTATGACACATAATTATTACAGACGTGTTACGCGGCGCGTGCAGTAGCGGCCAAGTGCACTTTCGCCGGCGACGACGACGAGGGATGGGGGAAATCGGTCATTGTTTCCGAACTGCGGTGACGACAAATAAACAAAAATATTATATACGTACAACATAGTAATATTGTGTTACGATAACGCGTGTAAAAGACGCCCGCCGCCGTGGTCGTCATCGCGAGCCATGGCGCCAAACCGGGAACGGTGGCGTAGCGCGTCCGTTGGAAATCACGCGCTTTCTATACGCACACGTGTACCGCTGCGACAATCTGTCAATAATTGTTTTTCTTTCAATAATATTATTATGTGATCGTGAAATGTTCGGGGCGCCGCCGGCCACATCGTCGCCTTTCTCTCCGTGGAGCCCCGCCGCCGCGCCGTGACGTTTTTTCCCTCGAAAATTTAATTGTTTTTTTCTATCGAAATTCGTACTAGTCACTATTCGACTGCGCTAAAAAGTTAGCGTATCGCCTGTTGATTATGTCAGTTTTTCCGAAGTAGAGCAGCCCCAGGGATGGCAGGGGTGGATTGAAACCGAAAAACCCACCAAGATTTAAATCGTAGACAAATTGTTTCCGATCTCGGGTCTCGGATACGAATCACGAATGTTCGGGAGAAAGGTCACGAACGAGAATTTAGTACTTATTACCAGAGCTCGGGGGACATTAGCACTTAAAACCATCGAAACGAGCACTTAAAAATCATTATGATAAGAGAAATAACGAATTTCGATGTCCCAATACGGTCGGCGAGCAGAGCGAGTCGTGTATACACGGTCGCCATAGAAAATTTACCTCATCGAAATCAGTTTTCAAAAAATTGTTTAATTTTAACTGAATAATAACAAGTGAACTGCTATTAAGTGGACGACGGCGCGTTATTAGGTTAAAGTCTAATAAGTCTTTAAAACTCTATTAGATTTTATAGAGGCCATAAAGTAAGCAGTCTTCTTTAAGTCTCTAACCCGTAACTTATCATGTTACAACTAACATGTAAACTATATAAATTTACAGTTAATTAAGAAATTCAATTTGAAATCAATGTTTAAAAAAAAACTATGAAATCATTCGTGCATTTCAAGTTATAAGACAATTATGTATTGAACATTTTTCGATAAATGTTTAACTCGATGTTAGACGCAACTCAAAACAAATCAGTTTTTTATTGCAATAAAATCAAAAAATTCTCCACCACCATTACTGACTACACGTAAGAACTTATGTGAAGTAGGATTTTCTACATTATTTTAAAAAATAAAAGCATCGTCTATTGTACTTTTTGCGATTTTTCATCTCGATTTCAACGTACGCAGTAAACCCGGTAGAGGAAAGAAAGCCATTAAAATTTTAAAAACAAGTGCGACAAGTAGTAATAATACACAATATCGTGTATACATATATGCCCTCACTCAACAGTTGGTTATTAATTAGTGGGAACAAATAAATAGCCGAACACATTTACGAGCAAACATGTTTTGTTTAAAAAAAAAAAAAATTCGCTCTTTTGCACATGAGTCGGCGATAATATCAATAGATTGTTGATTTCCCGTTCGATATACATATGTATTTTAATTATTACGCATTTATTAGAAGCAAATAGAGCTATAAAGCGGTTAATAAACTCTTTTTGCAAATCACCTTGTATACATATATAATTTGACGTGTAAAATTTTGTAATATTGAAAAAACGTGTAAAATTATTATTATTTTTTTAATAATATGGATAATTTTTTTTTTTTTCGTGTATAAGCTACATAGTACATATGTCGATCATTTGTTATGATTAAATAGAATTTTTTTAACCACCGTTGAATTTTGTTATAGTTATTATTTTTTTATTCCTCGTGTTTTTGTGAAAAACAAGCATACTAATAATACGGAATATTAAAGAATTGAAAAAAAAAAAATATTCAAATTAGAAATCCGATTGAAATTTCCATTCAGTATTTTCTATTCATTATTTTTGTGTGTATAGTATACAATATTTTATACAAACTCGAAATGTATAATAAACAACTATATAGCCAATAACTACAGTGAAAACTATTATGTTACGGTTTTTAATTCACACGTAATGATGTCATATCACGACGACGCCGCGACGTTCGGTCTGTAGATTCTCGTTTCGCCTATTCCGTGTATTAATTTAATATCGTAAATAAACGAGTTTTTTTTTTTTTTTCATTTTACTTCACGATTACATTAAAACATCTGTAGTACTAAAAACAATTAATAAAACATAATCCAAAGACTAATAATAAAACTAATATATTTGCGGCGAGGTTATTGACATTTAAATTTTAATAATTCCTCCGTGTACGTTTTTAAATCTACATAACATCGAATGAAACGTGTCGTGTTATGTTATTCCATATTCTAATGAATAAGGCTTTCGTTTTATTAGTTTATTTTTTCATGAATTTTCGAAGAATATCGAATCAAAACACTCGTGGAACGCAGACGTCGGAACATAACCATTTTTAAAACCAGCAGCGTATTTACCGGGTGAGGGGAGGGTTGATCGGGGAGTTATAACAACCCCCAATGACTTTCCACTTCTATGTACAAAAATTTCCAATTTTTCGGTTTTTTCAAATATTTTTAGAAGTTTTAAATAGCTTTCCCTCGCGTAAAGAAAACCATCGAACATTAGAGCAAAATAGTAAGTGAATGTACTAGATCAGAAGTTGTACAGTTCAGCTCCAGATAAAAAATTATATTTAAGATAGAATTGAGTTCGACAATACGTCCATTTCAGTCCCATAAAACTCGACTTAATTTTTTTTTTTTAAGTACACTATTAGTTCTAACCGTCAGCATGAAATAAATATTAGATTTTTGTTTTCAATCAATATTTTAGCCGAGTACCTGCTGTTGAATATAGTGACATGTACGATCTAGAAGGTGTTAACTGTATAAATATAGCCAAAAGGGTGAAAAAATTCCAGTCGTTACGAATAAATGTAGTTTTATTTATTTTTTATGAATCGAATTTTAAGGGGGTTGGAACGTGACGTACTTTAGAAGCAAAACTAAGGATTTTTTATAGTATAGAAATTTATGTGCTGCGATAGTATGCGTTGAATAAATATTCATTAATAATTATAAAATGATTAAAAATTAATAATTAGATAATTCATTTGATTGCCCGGATCTAAACTTTAGATAATCCAAAGTTATTTTTTAAATTATAAATGTATAACAAATGTGCAATGAAAAGGGTGCTTTTGGCCTCTTTGGCCGTCCTCTACCTACGGCCGCATTTTAAATACTATTCTATCGCTAAACACAATGAGTTCTTTCGACAACACCCTGTACACGCACACAATATTGCACGCTACGAGTATACACCGCATCATATTCCATCGATCGTGACCGGACGATAACGTGCGTACATTATTATTATTATTATTATTACTTAACGTCTCTCGTACGAAACGCTGCTGTGCCGCTACGGCGAGACTGGGACGCATTGTTTATCGTCGGTAACCGTAAACAATGAGATGTGACCGTAAACGTTTTGGATCGAATCGATCATACAGGTAGACCTGGGCACACGTGGCGTGTAACATCGTCTCGCGCACGATAAATCCGCGTTGCACGATCGAGTACGAGATCGATCCCCAATTTGCATAGAGTTGTTATCATTATTATTATTATTGTTGTTGTTATTATTTTATTTTATTCGACTAGAGCGCGGTCTAGGGACTGAAACCTGAACCTAAAGAAGCAATTATTTCGGGAAGTGGGACCCTTATTGAAATCCATGTTTCATAGAACTCCGAAAACTGAACCAATGTAATTGAAATTGGAAATATTGAAAACATAAAAACACACGAATGAATGACGATTAAGATATATGACCGCCATTATCATCATTTATGTAAATTTAAAGACTCAATTGATGAAATTATTTATAATCTTTCTTAACGTTTTAACTTTCAACAACCGGAATCGAATTTTTGCTTTAAATGTGTTTCGAATTTTTGTCTTCCCCATTAGCACTTCTCTTATAAAAAATACGACGATCAAATGATAAGTAAACGAATTTCTTTTTTTAAACTAAAACTAAACAAATGCTTTAACATTTTTTTTTTGTTTTGAAGGTTTTTCATAGTTTTTTTTGTGTAAGGTTTAAACCAGGGTTGGGTATGTATAATACGTTAATGTATAAAACGTATTATATGTGTGTATTGTACTGTATTATACCTATGTATCATACGTATAATACTTCTTGAAAAATTTGTGTGTATGAATTACTAAAAATATTTTTATGAATATTAATATTACATATTTAAAATAAAATACAAATTAGTCCCAAATATCTTCGTATATAAATGAACTACATTAGTAATTAGCACTTTTATTAATTATAATCAGTTATAAATTATAATTATTATAATTTATAACTTTAAAAAACTGAAAAAAATATAAAAATTGAAAATTAAAAAAATATGTGTACTAACTATTAATACAATAAATAATAATACACACATTTTAGTATTCATCAGTTCCATAATAATTATTAAATTCAAGAAATTTTTAATTGTAATGCATGATTATTGAATAATAATTGAAATATAAATGAACTTCATTAGTAGTTAATCAATTAATTTACTAATACAGTTAATTTATATTTCAATTATCATGCATTAAAATTTAAAATTGTTTGAATGTAATTATTATGATGGAACTGATGACTGATGAATACTAAAATATTTGTATTGTAAATTGTAATTATATATAATAGTTCCTAGTGTTAGTACATTTTTTTTTTTAAATTTGTATTTTGTTCAACAGTTTTAAAGATATAATTAATAAAAATGTATCTTAATCCATGAATTCAACACACAAGAAAAATGTATTATCACTAATCTGTGTGACACTTCTATGGACAAAAAATTATAAATTGAATATTTTACGCGATAACTCATTAAATTTAGGTTTTATACGTTTTATAAATGTAATAACCCAACCCTTTAAACTATATATATATATTTTTTTAGACGATCTTTTTTCAACTCCCATTTAAATATTCCAATATAGTTTAGAGCAAAAAAATTAAAAAATAGGTTTTAAACCATTTATTTAAAAAAAAAAAAAAAAAAAAACATTTAAAATAAAATCAACGCGTTTAAAACATTTTTAACCTCTAATAATAGAGTCTCAAATAATAATCGCAATCGAACCAGGGAATCCTGGTGATAAGTCCTGAAACGAATATAATGAGATCATCGCACGTAGATTACACGAATATATAATTTTTCCACTATTAGTCGAACAACTGAAATCATACGCAACGGTCACTCAACTTAATCGTAAAATAAGCGGTTATCCGTGTTCTCCTAACTATATAATGTGTACGAATACGAGTATGGTGCGCGTGCCGTGTCATTAGATTACCATAAAATAATATTAGTAACATGACGTGTGCGACGGACGTGCAATTATTATCGTTTCGATCGGCCGAAGCGGCAGACGATCGTATCGTAGTTATTCCCAGTCGGATTTACAATAATCGGAATCGAATCGAAAACCGCAGTCGGACGGTTTTTATTGCCGTCGACGACGACGTTAAATGATTATCGTGTTTAATTTTATTTCTCACGGCTTCCTTTATGATGTGCGTTGCCGCATTTCGCATTTACACTAAGGGTGACCATACGTCCTGTTTTATACAGGATTGTCCTTTATTTCGGCTCTGTGTCCTGTTGTCCTGACGAACTTCTCTCAGGACGCTTTTCGTCCCATAATTTCAAGTCTGTCCCATATCAAATCCCGTTTTTTGACTTACTTTTGATTTAAAATTTTTGAAATTAAATTATTGAATAAAATAATGTAAGAATCTAGTAATCTTTTGGATACCATTAGATTAATTATAATCGTAAAATGAATTAGCAAGTTTTTTTTTAGAAAGTAAAGTATACAATATGCACGAATAAAGGATTTGAAGAAATTTTAAAATGTATCAATTTAGTTTCATTATGTTATTTTATGTTTTTCAAAATAATGTTTTTATGTATTTAAATTTAATCTGTAATAGGTAGATTAAAAATTATACTTTTGTCACGATTTAAAAACATATATATATATATATATATGTAATAAATACTTATTTATCTAAAAATATTATGAAAAATATTTTTGTTCTGTATTTTATTTTCTTAAATATGGTCACCCTAATTTACACGACATATGGAGGTGTCGAAGGAGGAAATAAAGTCGCATATACCGGCCGAAATAATAATTATTTGCAGGGTAATCGGGGAAAGGGTGTTTTCACCCCCCCATCGCACTAAACGTTGTTCGCGTGAAAAATAAACTATGTATTTGTAATTAGTATATTATGTAGATTAGGGCACCTCAATTTTAAGCGTGATTTTAAATTCTGAGTGGGTAATGAAAAAGTTTGGTGGTAAACATTGATGTTCATTCGATTTTTGAGCCATAAGACTTAATCAAAAGTTTCGTCTGGTGACTTCTTACATCAGAAATGAGCTTTTAGACGATAGTTTAAAGATGCCTTTTTTTTTTAAATCTCTGCAGCTTATAACTTATATGGCTTCATAACTTTTAAATTACATTAATTATTACTCAAACCATTCACTATAAGATGTTTTCATCATAAATGAAGAGTAAATTTGATATTTCATTATGATTTATTTACAATAATATCTACGTGATTGTTCGTTCTAAAATAAAATGTTACAATTAATGAGCGAATTTAGATTCTAAGTTGCGCGAGAATAATTAATAGTTTTACAAGATATTTATATATATTTTTGGAAACAACACAACGTAGAGCTCCTTTAGAATTATTTTTCTTACTTCCCCCGTGGGCCTAGTAGTATGCGCCAGCAAATTCCATGTCTCACACGATCACTTATTATGACACCCATGATACCACTTCACGCCCCTTAAATGTGCTTCAGTTACGCACCCGTACTGGAATCTGATGAACGACTGATGAAATAATTAAACATTTTCAAAATGAAAAACATGCATTTTTTTTAAATGGAAATCGTATTTGTTCAAATAATCCTATCAAAATAATAGCGAAAAATGGTTTCAATTACCGTATAATATCTTATTATGTAATACTGTTTAGAAATCACAGTTTATATTGTTGTTCCTGCGCAAAGTACTAGAGAAGGCGGATGTTGAACGCGCTTCACACACCACACGTACTCGAATAGTACACACACACACACACACACACACACACACTTACAAAGAGCACACCCGTACGTGGCATATAATAATATAAATAATTAAATATATTATTATACGATATATACGGAGCGTAAGACGATGCGTGTGTGCCCGTCGTTACTTCGTACGCCCGGTTATTTTATATACGACTTATTGAGGCGTCCGGACGAATGCAATTATATTATATGAGTGTACGCGTTGGCCATTGCGTACCTACACACGCGTTAAAAAATCGAAAAACACTATCATTTCGACACTTTCACAAAAAATAAAAAAAAAACAGAGAAAAATCTTTGAATTCAACGTGGTCGTCGCGCGCGCGCTCAAGTAGGTAGGTAGTTGGTAATAACAGATAATAATACACACGAAGTCTTTGTACACGGAATTCCAAATGTGTGTGTGTGTGTTAATAATAACAATAATAATACGGTATAACGCGATTGTTATTTGGTTTTCGTCGGTGTTTTCCTTCGTTTCCACCCGCGGGAACTACAGTGCACCGCGTAACAGAAGCCGCGGCCGCGACGCGATAACAATAACGAGGAAAAATAATATACTGAGCCTCGGCCGGGAGGGGTTGGTGGCAAGGACGACGACATGGTGTTCCACAATATTTCTCGTCAAATACACACACACGTCGATCAAAATATACCGTTCGATGGCAGTGCCCACAGAAAACACCACAGTGCAGCCACACGCGCGTATTTATCAGAATTCGTTTTTTAGGGGCGGGTTGTTTTGATTTTGGATGATTTTGTGAAAGTTTTTTGTCCACTCGGCGACTTTTTTATCCAAAGAGTCTGAGAGTCTTTTTATAGTCTGTAAAAAATACAAATTTAAATCGTTTAATCGTTTATCTTTTAGTGATTCAGTAGAAATAAGTACGTAATCGTTATAAATATATACGTATATGATACGTATAATGGTAAATAAAACGCTTAAACGCGCGTATTGGTTGAATTATTTTATTGTTCATACCTATTTTATGAATTTTGAAATAGCAGGATTCATAAATTATGAAAACACTTTTGATAGATCCTTATTATTATTTTTTACTGTTTTTAAAATTGAATTACCGATGTGGATAGGTTCCATGACATCGTCTTCGCCCAGGGTGCAAATATCTCTAGACCTGACCCCATACTCCTCTCCCCGTTTCCAATGACCAATGACCGTTTAGACAGCGAATGCACCAGTCAATAAAATTAAAAATAATTTGTACTATAATTATAATAGCATTAAGTACTTGGTAAAATTATAGTATTATTATCATTAAAGTTGTGAGTTTGTAAAGGAAAAAATGTTATTTGCATTTATTTTTTTAATGCAACATTAGAGTCAGACAACAATAAATTGAATATTGAAACTTTTAATTTTTTTGAAGATTTTTTCATATACATTTTTGCCTTCATATGTAGTTTTTTTATTTTTAGTTCATCTTATGGTATTATTTTATCCAATTCCTTCGATCTAATTAAATTAAATTCATAAAACATCTATTACATCGTATGATTTGTCACGAATCGATTCATAGAACTAGAATCTAATAAATTCAAGATAAATCAAAATTTATGTAATTAATTTTCACTCGTTACTTGAACAAACCGAATGATTCCTATGTATACAAAATTATTATGAAAATTAACATAAAAATACTATTTTTTTTTTTTTTTTTTTTTAAATAAAGCGAGAATTTTCTGAATATTTAAAATCGTGATTTTCAGCACATTTTAAATGCATATTTTAAAGTTTTTTACCGCATTACATTTGTAATCCTAATTATCATTCAGCGACGAATCCGTTACGTTTTCTTTCCACCCGGGTAATGCGTTAAACATTGCGCACGACCGCGCGGCGTGGGTGATGGCACGCAAGGTTTTACACCGTTTACGATCATGAACGCCAAAAAAACAGTTCACTCATCGATGATGACGTCCTCCACATGCGCCGCACGTCGTCGTAATGATACGTAATTATTTTACCGTTTTGGCACGGCTTTGCGCTTTTTAACCGTACCGTTTACCTACCTACATAGTACACGCGTGCACACCCACATTGGTTTTCATTCATCAAAACGTGTTCGCGCCCCAAGATCCAGAGTCGGATTTTTATAGACGGCAAAACACTCTGCTCTACAGCAGTGGTGCAACCAGGGGGGGGTGTTTTGGGTGTCTGGACACCCCCTTAAACTATATTTATAGAAATTTTATCAATGAGCATTGAAAAAAAAAAAATCCTTTTAACTATACAATAATTATAACCTCTATTAATTCAAAAATAAACTTGAAACATGCTTTAAAAACTCACATTTTTGAATATGCGCCGCGAAAATTTTATTTATCTACAAATAGTGTTATAAAAATGTTAACTCGTAGAAAAGGTAGTTAGATTTTGCTACATAAAATTTCTAATTAATGAATTCTTGTAAAATATCCATTAACATTGATTATAAATTTATATTTAAATTATTATAGTAGAAATTTATAGGTGGACACACCCCTTTAAAAATCCTAGCTACGCCACTGCTCTACAGTATGTATAAATTCAACATGCAAATTAATATTTAAAAATATATTTGATGATTTGTCTGAATTAATTTATGGGAAATATCTATATAAAATGTCGGACTTGATAAAAAAAAAAAATAAGTGACGAATCCATTGATAAAATAATTATACATAAGAATAATCATTTTTGTCAAAATTCTAATTTTAATTGCGTATAAAAAATAATTTATCGATAAGTATTCAGGAAACCTTGGAATTAAAAAAAAAACATACATTAAATCTTTAAGCAGGTTGTTAAGCATTTTTGGTGCATTCGACATTTGAAATTTAATGAGGTAAAAACTTTTAAAAACGAGATACATCCAGTATTTTCTAAGTCTAACAGTTTTTTGAAAATGTTATCTTATTTCAAGACAACCGATGAAAGTAGTTTAAAACTTTAACTCTCTATGGTAAACATTTTTACAGTAACTATTGAGAATTTCGAAAAATTACGTTTTTAAACCTCCAAAATTAAATTAAATTTCCGATCTACATATGGGTTTGGTGAAAATTTTGAACTATAGTACTCGTGTACTTCAAATAATTATACTCTTTTTGAAAATCACCATCACTAATCTCAAGGGCCATTTACGTGTAACATTTTATTAATATTTACAATTTTCTGGTACGGAATTGTAACATAATTGAACTGAAAATAGGAGCCTCAACAATAATTACAGCTAATTCATCCATGTGACTAAAATGTCCAAAAATAATGTCGTTTTACATCATGTCTGTGAATTTTGACAAAACATTATCTTATTCAAATCGTGCACGAAAATGTACTGCGCTTCTACGCGTGCTGCGGCGATGCGTCATTCGACATGACAATATCTTTTCTCGCTTTCTATGTTATTTAAAAGTGTACCCGACATGTTGTCGACTCGGTGCACGGACCTACGCACACGGAGAATATCGAAAGTTTCATTGTTACGTACATTTAATCCCCCTGCCCGGTCACTGACAGTTTTTTCTTTCCTCTTTTTCGATGGACGACGGCTGCGCGATGTCTATATACGTATATACAGGGTGTCCCGCGAGAACACTTACCCGTTGCGGTACCTCCTGAAATGGTGAAAAATATCGTTTTAATTTTTTTTTTTTTTTTTTTTAAGACTCACATAGACGAGGACTACGATTATTTCGTATTTTAATCGAATTGAATATATTATTTTCGACAAACTCGAAGATGACATTTTTATAGAATTTATTTTCCTGAAAATATATAAACGTTTAAACGTTTTATTTCCATTATAATCTAATGGTTTTTGGTAATAATTTTTAATTTCGAGAAAAGTGAGACGACAAACAATTAAACTCTACAAACGGCTATCTTCGACTTCTTCCGAAATAATAAAAATAAAAATTAATTTTTCGACCAAAACATTATATTAAATTAAAACATGATATATTTGTCCCTTGTCCTCATCTCTGACAGTCTTATAAATCGGGATGGTCGAATTGCACTTCTTACCTAAAAAAAAAAAATGGTCGAACTGCACTCGGGTAAAAACGCAGGTAGTGGTCGAACTGCACTCGAGTAAAAAGCAAAAAAAACGACATTGAAAAATACATAAATTTATATGCTCAAAAGCAAATAAGTAGGTTAGAGTTTTTAAAATTAGTTTGTCATTATTACAAAAATTGATTCCAATGAGCAGACAAAAAAAAAAAAATTATAATTATAATAAAAATAATATTTGACGATTTAAAACATATTTTTAAGATTTTA
>JAIPRM010003287.1:0-16638 GCA_025469315.1 Stegophylla sp. TES_Ste_2020 | reverse complement strand
GCAAAAAAGGCAAATAAAATGTTGGTCTATTATCTTAGAAATTTAATGAAACACATTTCTATATAAGAATTAATTTTGTACTATTATCCAAAAAAAAGAGGCATTTGCCTTCAAATCCGAACCCTACAGTAATAACATAATAGTAATAACGATAATTATTATAATTTTCATCGTTATTATTATTATTATTATCATAATAGCGAAATTATACAATAATAATTCACGTCTGATATTCGCTACGTGGGCGTAGGTAGAGAATAATAATTATTAACCAAGCAAGGAGAGAGCTATATATATATATATATATATAAATATTAGTCAATTTATTTCGTCTGGAGTTTACATAAAATATACGTTATGCAACAGATATAATAACATTTGTTTGTCAGTTAAAGGCGAACCGTGGTCAATATTATTATATTTATGATGGACGGGATTGAATTTCTCTAACTTCCCCTATTTTATTCCCGTGCGTTTTCACTACTTTTTATTACATTTTATTATACTATATATAGCCATTATAATTATTACAATTAGGGCTGTGAATTCAATGCACTAAAAAACATTAAAAAAATTAAATGAAATGCAATGAAAAATGCAATATAAAATGCCAAAAATTATAGTATAAAATGCACTTAAAATAGTTTTAATTTAACTTATATATTTATATTGATATTATAGGATATTATATACATTACTACATTAGTAAATTAAATTTTACATGCTTAAAACTATGTTTACGTATTTTATAAAAAAAATAAATAAAATTGTTAGTTGAATTTGAATTTTATATAACGCTATTCATCAGAAACATTAAAATTTTTTTTTTTTTTTTTTTTAATTTGACGTATATACAGCCTGTATAAAACAAAAAATGGTTTTCGAAAGATGTTATTTGACGAAATTTAATTAAAAATAACGAAAAATGAATTAAAAAAGGAAAATATGACTTAAAAATGCAAAAAAATGACCTAAAAAATTAAAAACGTCAAAAAATGCAAAATAAAAGTTTCATACATGTATTAATTATTACATAATTCAAATTATGTACTTACAAAGCTATGTTTCACAATCATCAAAAAAAATGCACTTTCTACAAATTCACAGCCCTAATTATAATATAACAAGTACACTATACTACCATAGAATGATTGGTGTTATTTAAAAATCACGCGTTTTTGGATTTTTTTTTTTGAATGAATAAAGTCTTAAACCGATGAAATTTTGAACATATTCAAAAAGTATGCAAATATTCAATAGATAATGCTGTATGATAATGATTAATTAAATCGTTGCAACTGGCTACAATTACAATATAAAGTTTATATTACCTGAATTCTGGCTTCCGGTAGAGATATATTATCGGCCAGCCTCTCTCTAGCAAACACGTCCGGATAGTGCGTTCTTTCGAATTCTGAAATTGAATAACAAAATATAAGTCAAGTATATTTCGTATATTAACTATTACGGTAAAATCAACTATTTTGGTGTATACAATATGAACGTGAATATCGAGACATTAATTAACTGATACTATAACAATATTATATTGATTTACCTATGTATTTATAAAGACAATTATTATGGTTTATACATAAAACGCTAAGAAAGTATTTCTATGTGATTTTCTACAGTCGTTTATTGAAAAATTAATTAGCTTTAATAATTATGACGACGGGGTTTTTTTTTTTTTTTGAAATATGTTAATATTTTTTTCATTCAATTATAATATATTGTATTGAAATTAAATTTTCTCCACGAATTCAACATAAATAACCCATTTATTTATAATATACAGAAATTAAATTTTATTGAATAACAATCGAAGTAGACGATGAAAGTCTAATTGAGTAGATATACAGTTCATGTGTATACTCAAGGATAAAAGGATAGGATAAGGAGATCAGATTCCGCAATGATTCTCTTTTCAAAATTTATACATAAGTACTTAACTTTGGCATATGTGAAAAAAAAAAAAAAATGAAAAGTATTATTATTACATTCAAGCTGTATTATTTTAGAACTACATAAACTAATGGTTTTCGAAAAATTTACTTATTCGAAATATTGTACTTAAAGTATCAGTAGTTATGAGTTAAGAAGATCTATTTTTGTGGTTTGTGATAAATGAGATTGATTAAATCAAATTCGTCACGTTTTGCGCGAACATAACACGAAATCATTTCACTACTTTAAATAACTTTTTTGTAAGTGTATAATAATAAACGTTTAATATAGAGATGAAAAACTTTTCAATTAATATTATATTAGAGAGACAACTTGATAAAAGTTCAATTTTCAAGATAATATTTATTGTTTATTATATTGTTTTCTTCTCTATACTCGGAAATTATGTTTACATCACTATAGCTAAAACAATACTCGACATATTTTACTACGGTGGGTATTAAAATCAATAGTTTAACAACACTTTTGTAATTGACAAATTTCTGTTTGGTATCGGGTTCGTATTAAAATACGTAATTTGAATAGTTTCTAAACTCAAAATTTAATCATTTGCATTTACCACTAGTTCGCGGCCAGACGCGATATTGAAATAGACTAGTAAACAATTCTCAGCTTTCGGTTTACGTCCATTTTGAGGTCAGTCAACGAACGATTGAACGAGAACGTTTCACTTTTTTACGTTCATTTCCGCATACTCCCATTACCGGCGAACTATTTATAAGTTGCTAATAATTTGAACGTCCTTAAAAATCGATTATCATCGACAATCCTTTATACTTGGAATAATGACTAGCATAAATCTATGGGTGTCTGTGTGTATACTAAGCTGAGACAAAACGATGAAAATCAATTTTCATCCGTCAAAGTATATTCATAGCTCTGACAGCTGAGGTGGAGTGACTACTGGTGTTTATAAATTCTGGACTTGTATGCAAATTAATAGCGTAGTAGCAAGTCGGTGTTTGGGATTAAGGAAAATATTGAGTTACTGCACCTGTAGAAGCACTTCCTGAAGTCAAAGCTTAAGTTTAAAGTTACTTTATTTTAAATTTTTTTTGCATCGCCGGTTTAAAATATGGTAACTTAACTTAGTTATTATTTTGTTAAAATTTAAGTTATTTGCTAATTTTTTGTGAAAGTACTGTTCATATTTATTTTTCACTTAAAATTAGTCATATTTTATAATTATTGTAATATTTTTATAACGCAGGTTAAGGGTGGTGAAAAAAATCTTTGATTTAACTTAGTTACTTTAGTTACTGCTTACTTTACCTTAACTCGAATGTATTTATAATTTTAAGTCAACGCTTTAACTTGATTTAAAAGTTCATTTTTTTTTCGACAGTATCCTAACGTATTTAGAGTCAATTTGCGTGCAAAGAAGACAACAGAAACAGTCGCAGTAAGAAGATTTTTGTTTTCAGATAATGATATGCACACATTTATTGTGGTCGGGAAACGCACTCTAGGTGAAAAAAGAGAAACCACCACGTACGTGGTCGTCCAGTATGAGAACCGAAATAATGATTATGATAGTTTACTGGCAAAACTATAACCGACAGCGAGAAAATAATATATTACGAATGATAAAGATGATATAAAAACATCGGAGACGACAGAGTTAACCGCGCGGGGCTGAGAACGTACTATATACAACAGTGGCGCACCCAGATGGGGGGGGGGTTAAGGGGTTATAACCCCTACCGATATTTTTTTATTCAGTATTATTGTATTAATAACGTTTGTGTGTAAGCTAATCTGTTTCCAGAAAATTTTCATAATTTAATGTGCCTTTACACATTTTATATATAGTTTTGAAATTTTGATTTACCTTGGGCTCAAAAAAATTTGTAATTTTTTAATGGGTGGTAAATAAAAAATTTGTATTCTATTTTACTTTTAATATAGCGTTTTATTTTATGACGGGTTAACTAGCTGTTAAACAGTGGTTCAGCAATCCAACAGCTGATAGTCATCTGTAATAAATTATTCATGTAGTTCATAATGATATAAAGTGGTTGATTCGGACTTTTGAATAACCCTCCCCGAAAAAATATCCCGAGTGCGCCACTGATGTACAAGATGATGTCGGAGACCGCGTCCAATGCGCACATACACACCCGTATCACTGTGACTAACCTTTTTCTAAGCTGTCTATTTGGTCGTTGGTGAAACTAGTCCTGTTTCTTTGCAGTTTCCTTTTCAGTCTAAGTCTTAGTTGCGAATCATCGTCCGCCGACGAATTGTGCTCCGAGTTGCCATCGGACGTGCTCTCCGGTGCCAATTCAGCAGCTGAAACACGAACGGGTACGAAATTCAGCCAAAGCCGCATATACAAGCATTTTTAACGTTACGTCACTATGTGTCTGTATAACTATGACGCCCTTTGGGGATGAGAATGTACCGTCATTCAGAGATTAAAACGGTTGGGTGGTTAGGTTCTCTCTCGCTGAGGCGCTTAAAAAATTAAGAGATTTTTCTGTTTAAAGATAACCGTTATCAGATATTTTACTGGACAATACACATTATAATAATTTTTCGAATTCGCTAAATACGTCCTCAAAATCTCTGAACACGATTATACACTCCCGTCTCTCTAGTTCCTTAGGTTTATGTTCTCTGTCTGTTCGTAGGATTCAAACGAATAAATAACGTTATATTATGATAACATGCTGCATAATATTGTTATTAATGATTTATGTAAAAGCAGGGCTGTAGTCGTAAAAAAACCAGAGGGTATACTATAACTTATATAGGGATATATACCTAACCTTAAGTAGTTAGGTGGGATGTTCTTGGTAGGTCTAGTTATTGAGTTTTCAAAAACATGATAAAACAGTTCTGTAATAAAACGATTCTGAGTGGAGCTATCGTTACGATGGTTACAAACGTCAAAAATAAATATCATTAAAAAATTACATTTATTGACTTAGGTACATGTATTGTGTTACCGTGGTTATCATAATAATAACATTCAACAAATTAACTGGTTGGTATCGAATTTTCTTAAGTAACCAAATAAATAATCAAACCGAAATGAAATGACATGAAACAACATTTTATGTTTAGTCAACATTTGCAAAAATGTGCGAATTTTGAAAAACTACTCCTCTAAATTTTTACCCAAAACTAAATTCTGTTTCAAAAAGTTGCTGATTGAAATATATGGGGATAAGTATGTTTGTACAAAAAAATGTTGTAAAATCATAAGCTTTTACGCTCCACTCAGAAAGAGAAAAGGTTTATTAAAATTTTTCTCACGTGTCACTGAAATTCGGTTTACGTGCCATAGGTGGTTCGCTACCACTGCTTTAAGCTAAAGGTGGTTGCGTTGCAGATCACTTTTCGTTTTTTTTTTTTTTTTTTGTTTCTTTAATTCAATCAAGCTGTTTAAGTTTAATGTTTTAATAATTAATAAAAAAAGATTTATCGATAACACTAATAATCGTAATCAATCAAATATAATAATTTTACCTGTAATATTTTGGGATATTTTCACAAGAGCACAGAGTATACGACCTAAACCAGTAGATATACGGTATTTATTCAAAATATATACGGCGTATACCAACGTATACCCTCCACTACGGCCCTGTGTAAAAGGGATTTTCCTAATTTCCATCTTCAGTGTAACGTATACGTTTTCACTGCTATTGTTTCCAATGTGATGATGAGCCTTTCCATATTCTTTGTATTAAAATTGAATATGTGTGTATTCGAATATAAGTTGAACGATAGAAGACGCAGAGTCTAGGTACACTGTAAGATCTCGGTAAACGTGTATTTAGAAATAAATCCTATCCTAAGAAATATAATAAAACGAAAATCAATTTTAATCGTTAGAATATCTTTTCAACACATATTGGAAATTAATATAACGTGCTTAAATATCTTGATTGCTTGTCATTGCATTCGACTGTTAACTTTTTAAAATAAAAAAGGTGTTTGAAGAAGAATATATTATTTACTTATTTTTTTTTGGTTGCTTGATTTTTTTTTTAAAACGAATCATCATAGCGGCCAACACACTGGTTCGCACTTCCACATATTTTTGCGTAAAATAATTCCGAAACCCTCCTTTTTGCCCGTTCCCGTGAAATTGGATCCGCCCCAATAGGGGGCAATCTAAAAGGGGTGAAACGCTCGTCCGTGTATCGCATCGTCACCGAACGCGTATTCAATATAAACGTCGTAACTATAACCGCGGTTACAACTGTACAGTATTATTTTGATATTTTATACGTTTAAAACGACGGGCGCTTACATAATAATATCATATCAATATTATTATTGTACTTGTTGAGAGTTTCCTATTAATTTTTTCGCGTGTCATTTTGAATATTATTTAAATATTATCAAACACGGGAAATAAGTAAAAGTATATACACTAGAAATAGTTTGTAATGAATCGTTATTAAATGAAATTCAAGCAACTGGTAAAAACTGGTCATATTAATCGATAGTCAGTTGAGGCAGAATGAAAAAAAAATTCAAAATTTGATTATTATTTTATGTGAACATTATATTATTATGTACGGAATTTTCATCACAAAATAAACAATATAATTAAATTTACTTTTATCATTTATTTAGTACTTTTACAAAAACTCAAAATTTGCATATTCAAATAATCTGTCGTCTTAGTTTGTAACACTTTTGTTGTTATATTAACTTCGAAAGATGTATTATGTATGATGAATATCATTATAGCTGATACATAGGGCTAGGGATGTATAGGAGTTAGCATGTTTTCAAAAATCATTATTCAAAACATAGCTAAGTAATATAGAAATGTGTTTCATAACACCAGGAGTTGTAATACAGTTCTCTTTAATTTGCAAATTTTGCTCTTTTTTCGATATAAGTGCATATTTCACCTATTTTCAAATATTTAATTTTAGGTTTTTTGATATTGGGAAAATTTTTCCCCGAATAACTGAAGAGATTGAATATTATTTGTTCAAATGTAAGCTTAAAAAGAATTAAAAACAAAAAAAAAATCATAAATAATAGATTAGTAATACATATTAAAATATAATATTATACAATACAATTTTTAAATATTTTGAGTTTTCACGGTAAAATTAATGTTTTGTAAGGAGATTATTTTAGCATTTTTGCGTATTTTCACAGCTATAAGTCCCTAACCCTAGTCATTGTAAACGATTTTTATATAATACCCAAAAACAAACGCAGTGCATCACACGGGTTATTATACAATCAACTTTTCGTTCCGCTTTCGGTGTTGATCGGCTCTCGGGGCGGCGGCGTGTGCGTGCGGTTTACACGCGCGCCCTTTGACGGTGGGCGCGCGGACGACGACGCGATCAATCGCGCGGTGTGCGGCGGCCCAAACGTCGCGGCGGTGTACGGGGGCGCGCCGCCGGAGGGTCGCACGCGTGCGTGGCGGTGCGACGACGAGGAAGTAGGCTGGGGAGGGGGGGGAAGATGTGCCGCGGCGACGGCGGGTGGGGGGTGAGCGCGCGTTGCGTGAAATAACCATCGCGAAAGGGATGACTGCGGCGGCGGCGGCGGTGGCGGCAGGGCGGTCCGGCCACGGGCCTATCGGAACCCTCGCGGGGCGGCAGCCGGCCGGGCGCGGTGCAGCGGTGCGCCGGGCCGGAAGACCTGCCCAGTCATTGTGTTGTGCGGTGACGATGGGGCGTGCAGCAGCAGTCGCGGCGGCGGCGGCACGGCAGAAGCGATTGAGGTTGATGGTGGGGGGGGGGGTGGGAGGGGGGCGATAGGGCAGGGGGAACGAAAACCGTCGTCGGTGGCGTCGCAGGCTCCCCTCGTCGTCGTTCCCGGAAAATCGGTGGCGGCCCAACGTAACCGGATTTCGATCGACTAGGGTGGTAACCCGCGGCCGCCTCTGCCGGTGCGAACAAAAGAAAATCGTCGACGTGTCCGCCGCATGTGTACGATTAAAACGCGTCTCGTGACAACAACAACAACAATAATAATTGAGTTGCTTTTTGAAAAAAATGTGCAGTTATGTTTGTTTTTAAAAACGTAAAAGTAATTTCTCTTCTTTAAGCCTCGATGAAAAGATTTCCCACAAGGGAAAACAGGTTAATATATTATGATATTATAAAAGTGTTGGCTACAAATAAAAATTTTGATCAAAAATATTCATTAATTATTTGAGTCGTGCACTATGTTAAAAGATCATATTATTTAAACAATAAAATAAAATTTAAAGAATTTTGAATGAATTGTTCTGTCTAATAAAATGGATTTATATATTAACACTAATAATAATTAGTTTGATTGTAGATTTTAATTATTATTAGTTATATTCATTATATTGACTAAAAATATGTGTCAGATAATACAAATTTTTTTTCATTATTTTATATACTTAAGTAACTCCCTACACAAGCATAAACACAAGCATGCTTAAAGGTGTAGGTAAATTTGTTATATAATATATTATTATTTCAAATAAAAAATAATAATAATAATAATACCAGTGGCGCAACTAGGATTATTTCAAGGGCGGTGTCCACCCATAAAAATTTCTACTAAAATTATTTAAATATAAAATAATTATAATCAATGTTAATGTAAATTTTACAAGAATTCATTAATAAAGAAATTTCATATAGCAAAATCTTGCATGCCTTTTGCTACGAGTTAACATTTTTATAAATTATTTGTAGATAAATAAAATTTATCGTTGCATATTCAAAAATACGAGTTTAACATAAAGCATGTTTCAAGTATTTATTACTGAATTAATAAAGGCATAGTTAAAAGGATTTTTTTTTTTTCAATGCTCATTGATAAAGTTTCCATAAATATGGCTTAAAGGGGGGGGGGAGTGAAGAGACCCAAAACGCCTCCCTCGACTGCGCCACTGGATAATACGTTTTTCTACATTTCGATTTGTATCAGTGCTGTGACAATGACGAGTGGAAAAACGAATATAATAATATTTTAAAATGCATATATACGATCCTTTTGTTTTTTGACATTCGTGTTTACATTTTCGAGTTTATTTACAGGATAGTTTATCAATTAGACTTTTATTAAAGTATTTTTTTTTTTTTTTTGTGAACGACTGGTTTCATTAATATGACGTACCTACACGTGATCCTATTTTTTATTCTTTTAAAATTATATTTTATAGGCCTGTAACGATTTTTAGTTAGGCAACCAAACGTACTAAACATAACGATACATTGCATAATATTCAACCAACAGAACAAAACAAATAATTTATGAATTTTAGTATTAAAATGTATAAACAATTTTTTAAAATATAAAACAGCATATTTATTTTTTATTTTTGTTGGATTCAGTTATGGTTTAACGATGTTTTATCCCCTTTTTTAATGTACGAGTTTTATTTTTAATTCTTCAAAAAAAAAAAAAACGTTGAGGTATAAACGGCTGTTTTATACGTGAATATAAAAGAATAATAACTCGAGAGTCGTGCTTTTTCAAATTCGGTTTAAGTATGATATTTATACACTCTTAAATCACTTCACAGGATAAAAAAGAAAAAAAAAACAGTAATTTAAAGAAGTTCATAGTAATATAATATGTTTCAAAGGTTAATGCGGTTGTGTGTGATGTCCCTTTATTTGTTAGAAAAAACGTGTTAAACGCAGCGTGTATAATTGCGGGTGAAATTCTTTTGGGAAAAAAAAAAAATAAAATGAATAATATTATGCCAACGAACAGCAATAAAAACAATTGCAAAAAGAATCAAAAGGAAAAATTTATAATTTAATTTTAATTTAAATATAGTATTAATTATAAATTATTATTAAGCGTTACACAGATTTTTGTCAAATCGATATTATGGTAAATAATTAATTAATTAAAATGTATAATTAATTTATTTTCATGCATTATACGATAAAACAGACACATTAGGACGTTTTATAAATTATTCAAGAAAGTAGGAACGTGATTTTTAATTTTTAAATATTCATTAACTAAATATTTGGATTCTGAAATATAACTTTTCATTAAATGGAAAATAATATTTTGGATGATATTACAAGTAAAAAATCAGGACACACTTTTCTTACCATGGGTATTATTCGCTCCTCGACTCTTGAGTAGAGGATATTACAGTGTGTCGAGTTAAAAATCAATAAATCAATAAATAATCGATGTCAATTTTATTATTCGTCAAAATGACATAATTTTACTGTGTTTTGAAATATTGCAAGGTCTCATAATTAGACATTGTCTCGACTGACTTTTACGAAGTAGACCTACATTCGATTGAAGTCGAATAAAAATTACCATAAAATATTTAATTTAATATGTAAAAAAGTATTGGTGAAAATACATCCAACGTTTAAGGAAATTCTACTATTGAAAAACAGATAAGAAATATTTTGGGGAAAAAATGTGATTAAGAATTTTAAGTTTTATTATATTTGGATTGAAAAAAAAATGTTTATTATAGCAAGAAAATGATCAGTTTCATATGTATTTTAACTTTTAATTATTATAATACAAGTTGACCGACGATTTTTGAGATTTTTGCAGAGTTGTTAGACATGTATCCTCCCCCCTAAAAGACATATTTAAATGGTGGATGATTCCAATTAACAGACTTAATACATAATTGTTGATAAATAGCTGAAAAATTCGAGTCTCCAGATTTTTCTTGAAAAATCTATTGAGAATTTTGAAAATCGACCAGTGTTATGTGTACTATT
This sequence comes from Stegophylla sp. TES_Ste_2020, assembly GCA_025469315.1. NCBI lineage: Eukaryota > Metazoa > Arthropoda > Insecta > Hemiptera > Aphididae > Stegophylla > Stegophylla sp. TES_Ste_2020. The sequence continues at coordinate 5,986 of JAIPRM010003287.1, read as the reverse complement.
CAGAGCCAATTTCTGATTTAGAAAATTAATTGCCAAAACATTTGGATAAAATTTAATAAACGAAAAAGTATTTCCAAAAAAAGACATCACTGTAAAAACACGAGCTGTTTCACTCCTTTCGAATCTAAAAAGATAACTATGCAAAAAAAAAAAAACTCTTACTTAACATAGGTAGTATAATTAATAGTGCGTTTTAAGTTTTGTTTTGAAAACCTTTGAAAATATTTTATCAGTTTGAAATTGACTGCATTATCGATATTATTAGAGGGTAGTAAAAATTATCAATAATGCAGCGATTGAAAAAAATCTGTAATATATATACACTCATATTTTAATAACTTGATTAATTTATAAATTAATTAATTCCGGATTCATAAATTTCAGTAGACGCGGTATCATATATAATAATCGTAATAATTATTGATTTAAGAAAACTATATTGCGTTAACAACTGCAGAGACAAAAGAAGAAAGGAAGAGAAAAACTTAGTTTGAAAGTCGAGTTTCAAAGTTTTTCGACGATGTAAATAAATTACATGCCTATAGACGTAAACTGTTAAAAACTTTTATCGTTACTCGTGTCATTTTCGGTATAATAATAATAATAATAATAATAATATATCTGTAAAGCTTAAAAATAGCCATGAAGAGCGGGGGGTGTAAGAAGAAAACCTCTTTTAATTGCGTTGAAACTGTTTTCACACAAAAATAAGCTTTTGGTTTCGGCCAAAAACTCAAAAAAAAAAAAATGTCTCACTGTAATCGCCGCCCAATAACATTTTTTGAAACAAATTTAACCCTAGTTTTAATAACAAAAACTCGTATGTTATTTTATTTACCAATTAATTATTAAAATTTCCAATAAAAAAAGTTTCTATATCCAAGTGTACTAGGTATTGCCGTGGTAACCAAATTTGTTTAACATCGTTTATAGAGAATAATATTTTTCTACCGGGGTAAATTAACACCCCCTCCCACTTTTTGAGTTTGAGCAAAATTAAATTTTAGTCTGTAACCAAAAAGCCACTGCAGTTATATGTGGTCCAATCGGATCGATTGGTTTACATTGGCCGAGGGTCGGGGGAAAATGACCTGTACGGATGCTCACCTCTCCTCTGGATCTCGTCCCTGGACACGGCGGTGAGCGACGCGGAAGTGGCCGCGGCCAGCGAAGCGGCCGCCGGGTTCCCCGGGTGATGGCCGGCCGATCCGATCAGCGCAGGGTGGTGTGGAGACGGAGCGCCGCCGTGCACAGAGGGTCCTCCGGCCGTCGGCGGAGGCGGTGGTGGCGGAGCCGCGTACCACGGCCAACCGGTCTGTCCGTTGAACATGCGAAGCTTGTCGTACACCGACTCGGACGTTCCACCGCCGGAGCCAATGCCACCCCCGCCGATGCCTCCCCCTCCGCCGCCACCACCCCCACCCGACTGGTGAGCCGACGAGGCCTGGTGTTCCTTTTGTGCCGCCAAGTTCCGCAACACCCGGTTGATGGACGACACCTGTAAAACAAAAACAAGTCACGAGGTCTTAGTCAGTGTAAAATTAAAAATCAAAAGTCTGTACGGAAGTTTACACCGTGGGATATATTTCGTTCTTCCTGTGGGATATTCTCGGTGGGCGCATTGCGTTTTAAAGAAACGATCCTGAGCAGATGTTCAGTTATTATACAATAAATACTATGTTACTGTGGTCACACCACGGTTACCGTGGTTACAGGGTAGGGTACGATAGGTAACGGTAGGAGAGAATGGGTAGGAAATGGGAGGGTAGGAGCGATAGGGGTAGGGTGATAGAGTGAGTAGGGGGTCCAACAATGGTGACAAGTGTCAACCCGTTGAAATAATGCGAATTTCGAAAAACCTCAAGTATAAAGTACCATTTAGAGCCGAAGTTTGATTCAAAAAGTGGCTGATCAAGGCTCTTGGATCGATATTTCTTTACGCAAGTGTTTACAGAACGGCGGAAAAGAAATAAACATCATAGGCTTCTTAGCTCCGCTCAGAATGTAAAATTCCTGATAGCCGTCAAGACTGTAGAATATATCGTCGGGATACTTGCAAATTCCAAAAACGGACTTGCAATTACTTGCAAATTAATAGCTATCGTTTGGTATCATTTTCAAAGTTCCAGGACAACTTGGATGGGCAACGTGAAGTTGGCCCACCTTTCAGTATAATATTGTTGTGTTTACGGGAAAACCATTTACTTGCAAATTCCAAAAACGGACTTCTTGCAAATTACTTGCAAACTAATAGCAGTGTTTCGAAGTTAACTTCACACACGTATAAATAAGTACTCGTCATTTTCTAATTCGTATCGTAGAAAATCCATTTGTCATTTATAGTATTTTTCGTCTTTGGGTGTTTTTGATCGATTACTATTATTATATTACAATGTGCACGTGGTGCACTAGATCCTTAAGTCTCGTTTTCAAATTATACGTTCGCAGCAGTAGCAGCAGCAGCAGCAGCGTTCTCTCTATTACTATTGTTGTTGTTATTATTATTATTATTTTTATCGACTGCAATTATTATTATTATTATTATTATTATAGTAGGCTGCAGTCGCGTATTATTATTTGACGCGCACGCGTTTTGATTATCGCGTGTAAACACGCGTATTATATATTGTGTGCGCGACGGCGAAGCGTAGCGAAGAGACGCGGTCGACTGGAGAAAATAGGCGCGCGGCGCGACGAAGCGGCGGGGGCGGGGGCGAGGGGGGGGTGGAAAAAATTTATTTTAATCAGTTCGGCGCGCATTGTCCGTGCGCAAATCGGTGTGTTAATTTGGACAAATGCGGCGCGGGCGGCTGGTCGTCCGGCCGAAGGGTGCACACAGACCTCGGCGGTAGATGGAGTTTGTGGAAGCGGTGGTGGTGGCCGCCGCCGCCGTATAATGAAGTATTGGCTGGCCAAGTCATTGAGCAAACACAATAAAACAAACATTTTGAGCTAAAGGAGAGCGTTTAGACAGAAAAAAAAAAAAAAAAAACAGGAGGAGGGGTTGTTGCTCTCTCGCTGCAGCGATATTTTCTAGTTGTTTTATGTGCGGTAATTGCGAACGTTGAGTTGAATAAAAAAAAAAAAAAAAAAAACGAGGGGAACGGAAAATATTTGTTTGTTTTTCAGCTCCAGAGTTCTTTTCATTCGTCTATATTAAAATACACACACACACACACACACACACACACACACACACACACACACACACACACACACACACACACACACACACACACACACACACACACACACACAAAACGCGCGCGTTATATCTTGTATATTCATCATTAGGGGTTGGGATTTTAATGCTTTTGGAAAAAAATGCAAAATTGACTTTAAAAACACAAAAAATACACTAAAAAAATGTCTTTAAAATTTATTTATAATAGCTTAAAATTCAAAAAAGCCGGACATACTTCGCACGATGGGTGTACTTAGCACGACGGGTGGTATTCTCTTGACGGGCGTATTAAATTTTAAAGAAACGATTAATCATTTCTTCAGTAAAACGATTCTGAACGAAGGTAGTTAATAATATAAGAAAAAAAAATTTTTTTCGAAAAATGTCCAAAATTTTTTTTCACATTTTCAAAATTTTCTTGCGTCAAAATCTTTTTTATAGGATTTTCTATCTATGTTTAAATTTTCATAAAATTCGGAACAAAAAATGATGGTTTCCGAGTCGTTTTTGTCAAATTTTGGATAGTTTTTTCCAAAAAAAAAATTGAAGAATTGAGAAATTCGAAAAATGACCTCTTTAAAGTACAATCTAGAGACAAATCCGGTTTCAAAAAGTTATTGATCGAATTTTTTGGACAAGTATTTCTATACGAAAAGTTGTACACAGAAAAAAAAAAAAATAAAAAAAATAAAAATGAAAAAAAAAAAAAATAAACATCATTGTAAAAACACTAGCTTCTTCACTTCATTCAGAATCTAAAAAGAAGTTAATTAACGTATTTCCAAGTTTTTTTCCCAAATATTTAACTAATTTACGTTTTTAATTTGAATAAATTAAAACGTTGTATTTATATTAAGTAATAAAATAATTTTGAAGTTTTTTTTTAGTTGCTTTTCAATGATTTTGGGTCACTTTGGTCATTTTTTTCAGAATACATAAAAAACATGATTCTTTTTTTTTAAAAATAAAAAAAATGTAATATTTAGAAACATATTTTTATGTTCAAAATGTGTTTTTTAGAACAAAACTGTATTATCAAGAAAATAAATATAGTATTAAAATTATAAATTTTTTTTTTATTTATAGCAATTGAAATTATTTTGTGACATTGATTCATATAATTTGTAGCCACTAGCCAGTGAGCAATTTAGTCATTTCATAAAATTCATTATTGTAAAATTTTTTTGTTATATATTTCACGAATAAACAAACCCATAGTGACTTTTTTTTATGCAATGCTTGGCCACTATTTTCAGATTTTAAGCTACTTTTTATCCTAGTATATAATATACATTTTTTTCCGTTTTAAACAATTGTATTTCATTTATTAATTTTTTTGTTATTTAAATCATTCGTTTTAATCGCTTTAAGCAAAACCATTTATACGATTAATTTAAAATATGTTTAAAACGAAATAATTTAAACATTTATCAACCCTGCTTTTAGATTCTGAACGAAGTGAAGAAGCTAGTGTTTTTAAAATGATGTTTTTTTTTTTTTTGTACAACTTTTCGTATGGAAATTCTTGTCCAAAAGTTTTGATCAGTAACTTTTTGAAACCGTATTTGCCTCTAGATTGTACTTTAGAGAGGTCATTTTTTGAATTTCTCAATTCTTCATATTTTTTTTTTTGGAAAAAACTACCCAAAATTTGACAAAAACGACTCGGAAACCATCATTTTTTGATCCGAATATTTATGAAAATTTAAACATAGATAGAAAATGCTATAAAAAAGATTTTGGCGCAAGAAAATTTTGAAAATGTGAAAAAAAATTTTGGACATTTTTCGAACATTTTTTTTTTTTCTTATATTATTAACTTCCTTCCTTCAGAATCGTTTTACTGAAGAAATGATTTATCGTTTCTTTAAAATTTAAGACGCCCGTCAAAGAGAATACCACCCGTCGTGCGAAGTACACCCATCGCGCGAAGTATGTCCGGATTTTTTTTTTTTTTTTTTCATGCTATACTTACGGTGGATTCTTGTTTTTTGATTCGATACATCTCTTTGATTTCGCGTTTCAATATTTGAATCTTTTCGTTGTTTTTCTTCCGCTCTTCCTCGCATTCTTCGTACTGCGCTTTTTTCTGACCCTCTAAAACGTAGCACAGCGAATTTTTTTACGCAATACGCAATACGGATCAAAAAACGTTATTATTGGATTATGAATCGAGTAGTACGGAGAACGGAATAATATATATATATATATATATATATATCATTTGTCAATGAAAGTCCAATGACCGTGTTAATGAAAGTCTAGAGACTATATATGTATATGCATACATACGCTCGCTCGTCGATGAAACCGTGGTTTATTGGTCAACACCGGTTACGCGGTAATTGGTTGAGAAAATAGAAGGTACGAGCAACGCATAATAATAATAATAATATGTTGTTTAATATATCTCTGTATATTGTATAGCATTAAAGTTCGAAAACAAGAAATGCCTCCCCCCCCTATATAGTGAGAGGCAGGTGGTTAACCACACGCGTGCGTAACACTAGTGTTTGTTGGACTCGTTGTACTGTAGACCAGGGATTCTCAAACTGTGGTACGCGTACCCCTTGGGGGTACTCGAAATTTTTTAAGGGGTGCGAGTCTGGCCAACAAATCTTTAAATTAAAATAGAGGAAAAACCTCTAAAATCTAAGGTGACATTTGCGAATTTTAGGTTTAAAACGATACCATAATATCTAGTCGTTTCATTCGTCATTAATTAAGCGCGGCTACCGTTATACCAAGTAGAATAGCAGACAGTCGAATATATAAAATTATATAGGCGCGACGCGACGTTAG
>JAIPRM010003286.1:0-26628 GCA_025469315.1 Stegophylla sp. TES_Ste_2020 | reverse complement strand
CCTTTGTTCAGAATCGTTTTACTGAAGAAATGATTTATCGTTTCTTTAAAATTTAATACGCCCGTCAAGAGAATACCACCCGTCGTGCGAAGTACACCCATCGTACGAAGTATGTCCGGCTTTTTTTATTTTGACAATAGTGATTATGCCAAAACATTTTAATTTGCATAGCACAATCTCCCCTTTAAAAACTATTAAAGAGGATATAGCTGTTATGCTGATGCTCTATATTACTATATTTTAAACTTTGTACTGCTAGTTTAATATAAAAACTCTAGTTTTCCCATCATGGTTTTCCAAAGAATTTCCTAGTTTAGTAATTCATTAATAGAAAGCCCATATACTCTATAAATCTTTGAATTTCATTGATTAATAAATGATATTGGTAGATATTTTGTAAATTAGACTAACCGTGTACTATAAATAAATAAATATTTTTATATTTTTTTTTCTTACTTGTAATAGAACATACATTTTAATATCTCTTCTAACTACCTATTAACAAATATATCATGGTTTTATGAAATTCATAGTTATTTAATTTTTAAATGTTTACAGAATCAGTAATCATTGAAAAATGAGACAGCAGGGCTGGCTACGCATTTTAGCGGTTTTAGCATTTTCATGGATCGCTTTTATATTGGTAGCAGTTAAATTAGCACGGCAACAAGATCCCACTGACGGGGATTCATCCCAAAGACTCGCTAGAGCTCTCCGAGAACTTGATCAACTACATAAAAGCAATGCTGAACTAAATGCTTTAGTTTTGGATTTAAATGACAAGTATTATTTACATAATATTTAATAAGAAATTTAAAGATTGATTGCATGATAGGCTAGATAGATTTATACATGCACATAAACTCCATTCCCTAAATTGTACATATATGTAATTATCATTGTATAGTTTTATGAATAAGTAAGATAATAATAATACAATCATTTTAATTATATAATATGATTGATAGATTTATAAATATTATACTCATTGATAATACCTCTATATTACTATTCATAATATGTCTCGTAATATGTAATAAATTTCATGCAATTTTCTTCTAAACATGCATACTCAACAGAAATAAAATATTTAAATAAAAATAATTGTATATTTTGTTTTGTTTTCAGTCCTAGAATAGACAATAAAAAAATTCTTTTGACTTACATGCAAAATTCTAAAGGCAGTGGGCTAAATGGTCCATCTGAAGAATATGAACTTTTGCGTCGTCGTATATATTCCAATACTAAAGAACTTTGGTATTATGTGAACTCTGAATTACAATCATTGGTTAAAGAAGTTGATAATATAGAAGTTGAACGCATTACAAAAATTAAAAAAATGGTTGGTGAACATTATAGATCTTTATTAAAAGATGTCTCAAATTTAGCTGAATTTGATAATCATTCTACATGGAGACAACAGGAATCTGAAAACCTAAGTAATTTAGTTCAAAAAAGATTAAAGCATTTACAAAATCCGACAAATTGTGCCAAAGCAAGAAAATTAGTTTGTGACTTAAATAAGGTTTATTATAAATAAAATTTTATTTTATTTTTTCATTTTTCTTATAAATTACTGAGTTTTTAACATACCCAATATTTACAGGGCTGTGGTTATGGATGTCAACTGCACCATGTAGTTTATTGTTTTATTGTTGCATATGCAACTGAAAGAACATTAATTTTGAGGTCTAAAGGTTGGAGATATTCCAAAGGAGGGTGGCAAGATGTATTCTTACCATTGAGTGATACGTGTCTTTTACCAAATGGTGAAACAACTAACCGTTGGCCAGGTAATAAAAAAATATTCAATTTTTGTTGCTCAATTTTCTGTATGCTTTTTTAATTTCATAAATTTTAGCTCATCAAAACACTCAAGTCATAACTCTACCTATAATTGATTCAATTAACCCAAGACCTCCTTTTCTTCCTCTTGCATTACCTGAAGACTTAGCCCCACGATTAAATGTCTTACATGGAGATCCTGTAGTTTGGTGGATAGGTCAGTTTCTCAAGTATATGCTCCGGCCACAACCAACAACTAGTAATAAATTAGATGAATATGCCAAAAAAGTTAAATTCCAAAAACCAATCGTCGGGTGAATGTTTATTTTATATATATATATATATACATTTTTTTTTTTTTTGTTAATATTTATTATGCCATATATACTTTCAATGTTCTATACATATTTTATTTATTTAGAGTTCACATTAGAAGGACTGATAAAGTTGGTACAGAGGCTGCATTCCATAAATTAGATGAATATATGGTGCATGTTGAACAGTATTACAAACATAAAGAACTAAATAATAAATTTGACAAAAAAAGAGTTTATTTAGCTACCGATGAGCCAAAATTATTTGCTGAAGCTAAAAAAAAGTGTGTACAATTAATTTTCTATATTTCTTGAATAATTTACCTACAATTCAAATAATTTAATAATTATATTATTATTCTAGATATCCTGAGTATGAAATTATTGGTGATGAAGATATATCTAAAACTGCATCCATAAGTAAACGCTACTCTGATCAATCTCTAAGTGGTATTATCACTGATATACATTTTTTGTCACTCAGTGACTACTTAGTTTGTACTTTTTCATCACAGGTGATTAGAGTTTATACATTAAATTAATAGCTATTAAAATATTGGTATAATACTGTAGATGGTACAAATCTGAGATATTTCATAATATATGTACTAAAAATGACAACTTAATCTAACCTAGCACTGTGCATTTAAGCTAATATAATTCTAAACTAATTTTAAAGTATTATACACTCAGGAAATTTAAAATTATCCCTATGTACTTTATTTGTGAAAACAACATACTTATGCCTAGTTATAGAAGGTAGTGGACAAGTGCCAATCTTTTAATTACTTGCGTTCAAAAGATACACGTGAGTCGCTTATCTATGGTATACTCAATCTATGCTATCTTCAATTGGAAAAACTTGTTAGGCACAAACCTTGGATTTTTTAATTTCAACTAGCATATTTATCTACAGTCCAAATTGATGACATCCAAAAATGTTGAATTATATCTAGATTTAGACAGTATAATATTATATATTGTCCAAAGCAGTGTCATCCAAAATTCATATTGTAAAAGTTATAGTTTTTTAACACTGATATGACCTGTTAATATATGCAGAGTAAAAATTTGTACCACCCATAATATCACAAGACATATTTTTTACATAGATCCTTTTAAATTTGTTTTAAAATTTCTTCTATTTTTAAAGGTATGTCGAGTGGCTTATGAGATAATGAACAGCCTCCACCCTGACGCGTCAACTATGTATACTTCTTTGGACGACATATACTATTATGGTGGTCAAAAACGCCGACTTCAAGTAGCTATATTACCTCACAAAGCCGATGGGCCTCATGAAATGAATTTGCAAGTCGGTGATGAAATTGCTGTTGCTGGTAACCATTGGGATGGTTATTCGAAAGGAACAAATTTAAGAACAAAGGAAAATGGTCTTTACCCTACTTTTAAGGTGTGTTTTATGCAATTCCTGTTAAATGAGTTACTAAAAAAGAAAAATTTATTAATTTTAGGTTTCTCCAAAAATTGAAACTGCACGTTTTGCCAGCTATCCAGGTGTAACATTAAGTTCCAATGAATTACAAGAACAAAAAAGATAACTAAGTTATAAACCATACATAGACTGATACAAATAAGTAACAGTTGTATACTTGTTATAGCTTTAAGCTTTGAATACATTTTATTCAACCAGAGAATTAACACGAACAGTGTAAGTGTATTTATGTATATGTTAAGATGTAGGTCTCTAGTAGATGAATGTTGACATTTACCAATGTATGTTGACATACACCAAAATTCATAGTAAATATTGCCAAAATTATCTTTATGGGGTCATACACCGGTGTTTGTTAATTACTAAAGATCCAAATGTAAATAGTAACTACTATAATGAAATAAAAATCATTTGTCTTTTTTAGGTGCTGGCTCGTCAAAGTTTTATTTTACTGAAATGAGTTGTTGCCCCATATGAAACTTTTAAAAACCTCTGCTAAATAAATTACGTGAAATAGTAAATATAAAAGAATTTTTTCGTAAAAAATGTAATACGCTCTTAGTATTAAAGTAGTTACTACTCTTAGTAGTAAAGGTAATTGTTTTTATTTGATAACAAATAAATATAAATATGTTAGAAAAGTACCAAAAAAAAAAATTAATTAATTAACAAACTAAGAGCTATTTACATAAGATTAAATAGATTTTGATCTCATAAGAATGAGAAATAGTTGTAATAAACTAATTGTTCCATTAAAATCTGGTGAAACTATAATTATTTGCTTTGCAAAAAATCTAGAATTATATGAAATTGCATTTGAAGCTCATATAAAATCTGATCATGGTCATAACATAACTATTTTCATAATTTATAAAATAAATAAATAGTACATTTTTAAAAGCAAAACAATTATGAAGCCATGGAAAACAAATTTAGCAGTATAAAATTATAAATAGAATGAAACTATTCAAAAATTCCTAATGTGTATGTCAACACTGGTTAATGTCCGAGTTGTGAGATATTTGTAAAAAAAAATTACAACATTCACCAAAAATGGTCATAATATTAAATGTCAACAATCACTACTTTGCAGTCAAACAACTTGACCTATTTATATATATGTATATAATCAAAGAATTTAATATTTATGTGATTTTATTATACACCTAGGTAATTCAATTATTTTTTTAAAGGTTCCGGTTATCAAAAAAAAAAATAAATAAATAAATAGGAGTTCAAAAACCGGTTGATACCGATTCTGAAAAATATTAGTATATTGTAGGGTTTTAGAATCCGAGTGAAGCAAAAGAACTAGTGTTTTTTATGATTTTGCAACGAGGTTTACTATTTATTCATTATTATTTTTTTTATTGTTCTGTGTACACAATTTTACATAGAAAAATAGATACTCAAAAATTTCGACCAGCAACTTTTTGATTCAGAATTTCGCTCTAGATTATACTTTTTAGGGATCATTTTTCAAAAGTTTCAATAGAATTAACATTTAAGAAACTACCTAAACTTTGACAAAAGTACCTTTAAAACTTTTTTTTTCTAAATTTTATAAAAATTTAAATATAGATAGACCATAATATAGAAAATATTTTAGTGAAAAAAAAATTTAATGTCAAATTTTTTATTTTTAATAATTTTTTTCTTATAAATTTTTTCCCCTGTTCTCAGTTTGTGGTGTGATAAAAAACTAACAGAGTAAAAAATAATTTATCTTTGGAATAATTATAAACATTAGGATTTTTAAGTAAAATTATCTTGTAATAATTATAAACTGAATCTTCTCTCAGAATCAATTTATTGAAAAAATTATTTACCGTACCCCCCAAGTTCTAACCGAAGAGTGAAATATTACCATGGTGGATCATAAAATCATATAAAATGTAATTTTTCAGCTATTTACCTAGACATCTAGTAAAATACCTAATTTGACAATATGCCTAAGACTAGGATTATATATAATATATATATACAGTGTGATTTTTTTAAGCGTACTCACCTCCTTTTTTAACCATAAAAATGCAAAAATTTGGATTTTTTCAAAATGTTCAAATTACTATAATAACTATATTTTCCATAACTCATTTTTTTTTTTTTTTTTATGTCACCTTAAGGATGTCCTGTAGAGATACAAACTTTTTTTTAAATGGGAACCCCCTATTTTAACTATAGAATTTTATTCAGGTAATTTCTCTGTGACATAAAGTGCTTTGAACATACATTATGTACTATGTTGGTCTATGTTGATTGTTGGTAGATAACTAAATATGAATCTAAGAGACTATTTTTCTTAGTACTTAAATTTGAATAATTCAAAAACTATTAGTTCTAGTTCTAATTTTAATTTCAACACATTAAAATTCACAGAAAAACACCTTTAAGGTAACATTAAAAAAAGGAATTATGAAAAGCATGATTTTTATATTAGTAACCTTGAATATTACATGAAGAAAAATCCCAATTTTCGGATTTTTATGGCCAAAAATGAGGTTTAAAAATCACTCTATATATAAAAGTCAATCATTTTAATTTATGAAAATTCAAATAATTGAGTGCAATAGTCTATGATTAATTTTTATTTTTAATATTAATATTGATATAGCTCTCTATTCCATTGACTAGTCTTTCAACACTACTTAAACAGACATTTGATATTTGTTAACAAAATATTCATCTCATTCTCTGAATTTTTTTTTTTACAAAGTTAAGAAGAAATTTAATATTTAACATTTATTTATTTTTATTTTTGTTTCTTAATTTATTGTCTTTACAATGTTTTAGAAATTTTTTAAAGTTATATATAGGTCTAGAACAATGGCTCTCAACCGTAATTGTTTTTTTTTTATTATTTTTTTTTTTTTTATGAAATCTCTATTATTAACAGTGCAGAAAGCCATAATTGACAGTTTTATTGAATCTCATAAACTTCCCACTATCCCATTGATTGTGACTACTGAATATTTTGGTGGTAGGATGAATTCTCATGGATAGGGGTAATCCAAAACAAAAATGGTTGAGAACCAATTTAAATTAAGAGTTGATAAAAATGTTTATACATTAACAATTATCATACAAAACAAGTGATTTTGAAATTTTTGATTACCAAACTATTGAACTACTTACAAAAATTGTTTTTTTTTTAATTATTATTATTATTATTATTATTATTATTGTTAATTTATTTGTTTTATTTTATGTACGCATCACAATTGTTATAATTGATACTCAATTTCCTACTGATACGTATTAACAGCTTCAAGCCTTTTTTGTTTACTTCTAGTTTCCTATCAAAGTATTTTATTTTATTTTATACAAATTACTGATAAAATTATTATTTATGTTATAATAGTATAGGTAGTATTGTTCTATAACACAAAAAACATGCTTTGGTCATACAATAATGCATACTAAGTTTAAGTAATTTTCAGTTTTATGTTCATGCAAGTACATATCAATTTCACCAAATCCTATTTCTTATAATATTATTTCTAGCTATTACCCTCCTACTGTTTGTTGTGTGCGAGTATTAATTTTGAAGCCACTTGCATATGACATTTTATTCCCTGTCAAAATCTTTTTTTTATATCAGTTGGTTTTTTTTACTTTCAATTTTTCCGTTTAAACCATTTATAACTAATTAACATTTATATTTATATTTATTTATATTTATATTTAATATGCCCTATAAATAGTATAAGATACATAGTAATAATTTTTTAATAAATACTAATGCTATTCATATAATCATTAGAAAAAACCTTAAAGTATTATATTAGCTAACATTCATTTAGCACTTTTTGAATATAAGTACATATTTCTTTTTAATTATCTTTGGGCATAAGTATACGAGTTTTGTTTGTAAACTATTTTCATACATTTTTCTATGAATAAGTTTTTATTCTGATTCGTACGTGGAATGTATTCACACAAACACATATTTTTCAATTTTCGTATTGGATCATTTTATAAAAAATAATTTAATACAAGAACATGTGAAATATTGTTGCGTTTAAAAGAGCACAAAACACAAAAAATAAATTCTTCATATTATTAAATGTTAAGCTATTCTAGTCGGAACTACTAAAAACATTTTGTCAAAATCCAAAGAAAAAAGATATTATTAAAGGAGATATTGAGATTTCTGTATGAACCGTGTGACGTCATTGTGCCTGGCTCATTGAAATCGCCTATTTTATACGTGTAAAAGAGTTATTCGCTTTACTCAATAATTTACCAACCTAAACATTTGATTTATGTAGAAATGTGTTATTATTTGTGCTAAGAACAATAAAAATATCAGAATTTCAATATAATGTTTGTTTTTATATATATATATATATACATAAAATATTAAAAGAGATATTTTCGTCCCATACATATGTATTGTAGTTACAAGTTACAATGGCGCAACAAGTGCATGTATTTTGATACATGGTAAACACCAACCAATGCTGGTCGGATGACCAAGTCTGCCACTGTCTTTTCAATTCTATGTATTTAATTACTATAAATATAATTTTATAGTTTGTATAATGTATTAGAACAGCAGTCAGTTAGTAGTAGGTTGTAGACTCATAGACTACAATAATTTTATTGCAATCGATTATTCGAAGTGTTGTTCATTATTGGCTGAAATATTGAACAATTGTTATCATGTTTTACATTATTATAAAATTGTAAACAGTAACCACCAACTAAAAATTTTTATATAATTGAATGCATGCTGAATATGAACTAGGGTGCCGCTGCTATTTCATATTCTATTGCTGCAAATTGCAATTGCAAAGGCGCGTACGTAACGAAAATTCCTTTAAAAGATTTTAAATATATAAAAAAAAAAACTAAACACTTTAGAAAAATGCTGGTTCTACTATCGTTTTCAGTACTTAAAAACAAATCACATTTGTACATCAAAAATTAGAAAATTTTATTTTTTGGTAGGTAATTTACTGTGTAAAACGAGTAACCTTTACATGTGTAAGATAGGCAATTACCACAAGTCCGGCCCAATGACATCACGCATCTTTTTTCAATTGCTTATAACTTATTGAATAATGTAAGTAAAAATGTTAAACTTATACTATTATTCTTAGAGTTGATACTTTGAAATTAAAAAAACTTATTTTTGTGTTTTGTGCTCCTTTAAAACAATTTAGTAATAATAGTAATTTCAAATTTGTATTATGAAAAAAAACATACCAGTATTTATAAGTTTTGTTGATATTTCTTTACTCCAAGTATACAATTTATGTTTCTGTAACAGTATCTTAATATATTATAAAAATTTAATTTATATAATTTTTTATTTATGTAATGACACTCGCGTGTTAAGTTATGACTGTAATGTGTGATTGATAATTAACTACTTACAATATTTTAATAATTTATGTATATATATATTCTTGAAGCTGTCATTACTCATACAAAAATTGAAATATCAGTTTACGAGCAGTTTGAACAAATATTATTATGTGATATCAAGGGAGTCCAGTTAAAAGGCATCAAATTACTTTTAACATTACTATAAAAACAAGTATTATTAATAAAGATTTATTATAATAAATACTAAAGAAACTAAGGAACTCTAAGCTTGATTTTTGTGCTCTTTAATGCCTTTTAATTGAACGCCTTAGATACTTTACTTTCATGTTGTATTTTTCAATCAAATTAACTAGTTAAAAACAATTTATTTTCATACATGTGATCTCTTATTTGTATCAATTTAACCGATGGCATTTTAACCTGTATTGTGTCTATGTGATTTTTTTTTTTTACATAGTTCAGACGTATAATATATTAAAGTACATGACATTTTAATAACACTATTTTTCTTATCTAATGTATTGAGTTCAAAAACTGCATTCTTATATTATGTTTTTCAGATTAGTAACTTTTATGTTTGATTTTGTTCTTTACATTATATTTTAATCTCTTATATTCAATATCTAATATTATATAATAAAAGCCAAATAGTATTTTTTAAAACTTTGTTTTTACATTTTTCAATTTTTGAAAAACTAATATATTTTTACTATTATCTGTTATTGTTTTTTTCTGCTGTAGCATTAATTAACTGTATTTTAAAAAAAATGATGTTTTTTTTTTTTTTTGACCAATAGAGGTATAAGGATTTAAAGTAGCGAACTAGTATCAGTACATTCTTTTGGGATATCTTTGTTTCTCTACTCCACTTCTCTTATTTTTTAAATAATTGAATCTCTTAACTAACAATATTAGTGCACTTATGCTCCCTTTGAAAAAAATTCTCCATTCAAAACCAGACAATATATTTTACTGGTTTTTTGGTTATGTACAAAAGCATAAAAAGCTAAAATGAAGATAAAAAACAAATGTTCTTTAATAATGGTAGGTACTGGATAATTGTATGCGTGTGTATCTGGTAATAAATTTCTTGGTAAAAATAAAAAAATCGATAAAAATTAATTTTATGTATTCATAAAACATCAACTTTTCTGCAATTAAGTAAAATTCATAAAGAACAGTAAAACCAATTAGTTTTGTATGTGTTTAATTGTATAATTTCATGTGAAATTAATGAATTCTGTCAAAAACAGTTAAAAAATAAAAAATAAACTTATGATTTTTAAGACTTTTTTAGATACCGTTGGTAATACACATGAATATGTTTGTATTATATTTTTAGGTCTTAATATCCATACATTAAAATTTTATGAAATAAAAACTTACAAAAATGAGAAATATCCAATATTTTGAAAGTTCTGAATTTACCTCAAAATTAGTCAATTGTTTTTGAAAATTGTATAAGGTGTACGCGTGACAATTTTTTTGTAATTGGTGAAATTTTCAACTTTCTACCTTCATTGTTTTTGAAGTTATATTAAAAAACTAAAATCGAATTTATAAAAATTCAAGTTATGATGTTTTAGATTCCATTATGTTTACTTTTCTTTACCTTTATTTTTTTCCGTATACACTATTTCATATGAAAATACTTGTCAAAAAGTTTCGACTAACAACTTTTTGAAAAAATAATTTTTTAAATTTCTTAATTCATCAATTTTTTTTTTTTTATATTGGAAAAACTACCCAAAATTTGACAAAAAAGACTAGGAAACCATCATTTTTTGATTCAAACTCTATGAAAATTTAAACATAGATAGACAATATGAGAAACATTTTGGCACAAGAAAATTTAGAAAATATGAAAAAATAAATTTCCTCAAGGTAGTAATTTAAAGAAATCTTTTTTTGGGACGCTCAAAGCATTTTTCTATTTAAATAATAAAATGATAGCTAATTATTTAATTAGATTTACATAATGACATAAAAAAAAAATTTATCTTCTACATAATTTGTACAATTGTGATAGTGTGTAGTTTTCAATGCACTATTAAATAAATAAGCTGAAATTTATTGAGTATTTAAATATCAGTATTTTTACTATCAAAAAAATACTTCCAAGACTATACACTTCCTCAATTAACTCAGAATCCCAAAAAAAAAAAAAAAAAAATGTTTTTAAAATAATTACAAAATAATATAATACACATAAAAAAACCTAAACTTGTCGCAGAAAACGCGTTTGGAATGAAGTCCCTTTCGTATGCAGGTTTAGCAAGCATAATTAATCATTAACGTGCCAGACTCTCATTCCCTACTTACCACAGGCGCAATAATATGAGTTTTTCACTATGGGGGGAGAGGGGCTGAACTATTTCCAGTAGTTTAAAGAGAGATCACCTCTCCGCATTACAAAATAAATATTATTTTTACCTAAAATGTGTGATAATCATGAAAACTATAAACAAAAAACTGAAGTAATATAAAATATAATATATTAAATATGACAAGGTCAAATTGACAATTGTTAACTTAAATTTATGATCTATTTTAGGCCTTAGGCGAATTCATTAAGTAAAGTATCAACATATAAATTATTTTCAATATGTAATAAAGGTAAGTTTGTAAATCTATCTTATCATCATCATTGTGTTACAGATCCAAGAACCATTTACTAACAAAATAAATAAATAAAATAGCATTAATGTAACATAATGTATTCAATATAATATATTTGGGCTCTTCTTATAGGGGGCTTTAGTCTTGTCAAGAGGGGCTAAGCCCCTCCTAAATTGCCCCTATGCTACTCACCCCTCTCCTTAATTTTGATTATTGATGCAATAAATAATTATACATATTCATAAATTTATATGCAATACATATATTTATATATATGTCTAAAATATGTTACCTCATTAGTCATTACGTTTCATTGTTATGTTAATAACCATTTGTACCAAAATAATATTGTACGAAATAAAAATATGTAATA
Organism: Stegophylla sp. TES_Ste_2020; assembly: GCA_025469315.1. Lineage (NCBI taxonomy): Eukaryota > Metazoa > Arthropoda > Insecta > Hemiptera > Aphididae > Stegophylla > Stegophylla sp. TES_Ste_2020. The sequence goes on along the minus strand of JAIPRM010003286.1, from coordinate 14,747 downwards.
CAAAATTTCTTGTGTGATTAACACAATCTTGCAAATAAATTTACGAATATAGTTATTTATTGCATCAATAATCAAAATTAGAGAGAGGGTTGTGGATAGAGGGAATGAGAGCCTGACACGTTAAAACCCTTTAGAGGAAAAAACTTTTTCTCATTATTTGAAATTAAGAGAACTGTGGCACATATAGAAGCCACTTTGTTATCAGGTACTTCTATACCTTTATTGAAATTCAGACACATTTATAGTTTAGTGGCCTCATTGGCATCTATTACTATGTCACCCTATAAGTCTCAAAATAATTAGGATAGGCTGAAGGTTGTGTTTCTGACATGAAAACATAAAAAATTAAATTAAAAAAATTTTGTTCTCACTATCATTTTGTAAGTGGCATTTATACAAGCCACTAACCTATAAAGGGTTAATGAACCAAATCTGCATACCGGTACACGTTCAGTTTATTTGCTTTCCCAACTTTTGACTGTAGTCATAGTCGTGCCTGTATTAGCTTCCAATCTCAAACCTATTAAATAGACCATAATATTATAACCATGTCAAATTCATAAAATTGATAGTATATAACTAGTCTATATGTAAAATTTCGTACTTATAACAAAAGTAAAATAATTGAATAATATAATATACCTAATACCTGTTATTATTAATGAGATATTTCACAAAATATAATTTATATTCATTTGTTTAAATCTTTTTGCTGAAAAATTCATTGATATCAATGATAAATTGAACAAAGTTTAACAAGTTTCTCTTAATTTCAGTCGAAATAAAATACAATTTTAAATGAAGTATTATGTACTTGTATTAGTAACAAACAACGAAGTATAAATAGTGACAACAAAATCGTACTTTTCTTTTTTTTTTTTTGAAAAATGGTCAATGGTAGATCAAACATTCATAATTATAAATGTATTATGTAATTTGTTCAACAACTTAAAATTGTTTCTCCTCCACATTGGAAAATGTCTATATCGTTATTAGGTTAGGTTTATGAAGCTTTTATAAAAATAGTGAGAGGAATGAGAATGAAAAGTCAAATTTTCTTACAAAATATATTCATTCAGAATTCAGTTTTATTACAGGTTATAGGTAGTGCATTCTCAAGGCTAAAAATTATTATGAAACAATATTTTTTTTAGAAATATATGTGTAAATAGGTATTTAACAACCTTATGTATTTAATGCTACTTTTTCGCTTAAAATAAATGTAGATTGGTGGTTGTAAACTTGTAAACCCCTATTCTAATTCATTCGCCCACATATTATTATACGATACTTCATTATATGTTTCTAAAACTTTCGCAGATATTATGGACTCAAGTAAAAAAAGCCGGACATACTTCGCACGACAGGTGGGATTCTCTTGACAGGTGTATTTAATTTAGAAACGATAAATAATTTCTTCAATAAAACGATTCTGAACGAGGGAAGTTAATAATATAAAAAATGAATAAGAAAAAAAAATATTAGAAAAATGTCCAAAAATTTTTTTTCACATTTTCAAAATTTTCTTGCACCAAAATCTTTCTGATATGATTTTCTATCTATGTTTAAATTTTCATAAAATTCGAATCAAAAAATGTTGGTTTCCTAGTCGTTTTTGTCAAATTTTGGGTAATTTTTTCCAAAAAAAAAAATTGAAGAATCGAAAAATTCAAAAAATGACCTCTCTAAATTACAATTTAGAGGAAAACCCGGTTTCAAAAAGTTACTGATCGAAACTTTTGGACAAGTATTTCTATACGAAAAGTTGTACACAGAAAAAAAAATAAACATCATTGTAAAAACACTAGCTTCTTCACTTCGTTTAGAATCTAAAATTATCGACTGGCTTCATATGTAGCCAATCTTCCCCTGATTAGAACGTTCCAAGTACTGAATCGGATTTTATTTTCTACAGGACTTTAGTTATCGCTTTTATTATCCTTCAGTAAATACTAAATTGTAATCCTATTTGTTTTATGAATTTAGCACACATAGCTTAAGTTTTTATTTACTACTGGTAATTCATAATCTATTAGTAAGACATTTGTATACATTATTTTACTGCAATTATTTCGCTACTGCATACCCTGAAAATTATGTTTGTGAACGCCTATGATGATTACATTAATATGATATAGACATATTTGATTTGAAACTTAATCCCAAATGTTTTTTCGTTTCATAACAAATTTGTAGAATCGGTTATTTCACGTTTTAAAATATGTTCTATCAATTATTGGAAAATTTACTAATCATCTAATATGGCGAGATTAGTTATTGAAAAAAATGTTTGTCGACTTCTGGTTAAAGTCAAGAACTCCAATTAAGTAAATACAGTAAGAACCCTTCTCGTTCGCCCTCAGCTGGTCCACCGGTTGATCTGACCATAGTATTATCGATATGAATACTATGTACATAATTTAAAAATACAATTTGGATTTTTCCAATTTATAGTTGATATTTTATAAAATTAATTGCTAGTTTAATATTTCCCTAATCGCTTGTTCGCTTTAGTAGAGCGTAATAGGTTAGAACCCCCTACCTGGATTTCATACACTGATGCCAAGAACGCGTTTGATATTGCCCTTCAGTACATAGAGCAAAATTCAACCTCAACACCTATGGAGATTTTGTGGATCAAGAAATGGAGGAATATTGCAGCTAAGTCTAGAATGTAATTTGCTAAACAGAAATCTATAACTAACTTTTTTTCTAAGTAATGTAAAATATAATACATTTCTAATATAATCAGTTTTATATATCTGTATAATCTGTATATTTTGATAATCCGACCTTTTTCGCGTTCCGACCACACCCCCAGTCCTAAAGGTGACAGATTAAAGAGGTTCTACTGTACGTAACTAAATTTATTATGATAGAAAAATATTATAAAATATGGACTCCTGTCAATCGAATCTCCTTATCTGAAACACTAAATAACGACATTTATTATGTAAAAAGTTAAAAAGTACAGGTACAGAACAACTGGAGGAATGCTACTTATTGCAGTGACCATGCTACATGGACCACGTCGTGTAATTAGGTATTTCCGTAAACGGGATTTTGCGAATTCATGTTTCAGAGAGACAAACATAGAGAGAGAGAGAAAATATTATAATTTTAATTTACCGCTTGTAAAATTAACCCGGCTACAGCTGCTGATGGATGTAATAATAAATAAATTCGATACGCTCAAACATAATACACCTGAGAATTCATCATAGTGTTTTGCATCGTAATAGATAATATAAAAAAAAAAAAAACAATCAAGTTATTAACAATTATTTACACGGTTTTTTTTTCAGTGTAAACAATATATACATAATAATAATATAGAGGATTTGAAAACTGTGGTAAAAACCGCCGCGATTGAGATCACTCCAAATCGTCATAAGAAATGCCCAGTTCATCGCAATAAGTCTATACCTATATATAATTCTTATCAGAAAAACTATGAGCCGGACGTGCAGTAACGGCACTATAATTCGCCAATTCCGAGTGTATACAATATACATACACGTCATAATAACATTTCAATCTCGAAGAGAATATAAAAAATTAAAACCGTTGTCCACTGACCGCGATCTAAAATTCTCGGTAATTTCATTGTGCGCGGTACAACGGTTGTAACTTGTGACGCTCATTTCGACAATATTGTTAAAAATATTAAAATAATAAATACGTAGATATTTCTCTGTAGGAAAAAAGAAAGATCAGTAGACTTCTTATCATGGGTATTCTCGCTCCTCGGGTGAGATACGCTTGGTGGACGCGTTGAATTTTAAAGAAACGATTAACTATTTCTTCAGTGAAATGATTCTAAGTGAAGATTCAGTTATTTATAGACAGTAATAATAATCATCAGTTATATATTATGAATGTTCGACAAATATTTCCATTCTATCCGAAATTTGTCTATGATAAGATATTGTTGATATTTTCAAGATTTAAGCAATATTGTTTTTGGAATGTGTAAAAACAGAATAATCTGTGTTCATTTAAATATTCGAAAAAAGATTAATTTTAACGTGTTCTTGAAGTTTAATGCTCTAATGATCAAAATTAGTACAACTAATCTTAATAAAGCCGTGAAAATAAATTGACTTACATTATATATTAAGTAAACTGATGTCCAACTTTCCGTCCTGAATACAATAAATTGAATATGTTACACAATAATAAGAAAGAGATACTTGCAATTTTTGGAGTAACCGTCATTTAAAGCATAATTCTAAAATTTTAACGCTAGTGAAAATTTATTTCGAGAGGCAACTTTCATAAAAATTATACCAGGTGTAGAAAAACACGTGAGGAATATATTTTGGTAAAAGAAAATATAGAGCGTATTAAAAATTTTAAAAGTTAAAACGTTTTGACCAATTTCAAGCAATTTGCTAATTGGACCGATACTCTCGTTTTTCATTATTGCAATAACACTATATTTACTGTTAATTAATTTTTAGCGGAGATAAATAATGCGGATAATGTCTTTGTGGCACACTAAATGACATGGAAAGAATTTGGACTTCAATACATCGCATACTGGTTCGCAAACGAAAATAAGGGAGAAATTTTCTAATTTTCTCAAAACTAATTTTAAATAGAATGTTATAAATTAATTAAACTATATTTTCACGCATCCCATTTTAGATTTAAATGAAGTGAAGAAGCTTTTTTTTTAAATGATGTTTATTATTTTTTAGATTCTGAAAAGAACGAAGAAGCTTACGATTTCTTTTTTCTTTTTTTTCTCTTTCTGTGAATACTTTTTCGTATAAAAATACTTATCCAAAAGTTTCGATCAGTATCGCTATAGAACCAAAACCTTACCCAAATGGAACTTTAAAGTGGTCATTTTTCAAATTTCTCAACACCTTATTTCAAAAATGCGGAAAATCTATCGAAAAATTGACAAAAAACGGCAAAATATGCTATTAACGGACATAAAAGAAAATTAAGACCGATCTTTTTGAAACTTGGTGAATAGGTGGAGAATTTCGTCACGAATATTTTGGTGTAATAAAATTTCTTACAGACAAATAATTAAACATTTTACAAGGGTTTCATTGAAAAAAAAAATGAAGAAAGTACGGACATATATTATGATATATTTCTAGTTTACGTACATTGAAGAATGTTAATAATGTTTTAACAGCATCACATATATTTTTCGATGGTAAGTACGATGGAGAGAACTGAAATCCGCGCAGATCAATAGTTATCTAAATTTTCTATTTTGAAAATTCGATATTTTAGGTTATTTTATTAAATATCTATTATTTATTTCAACGGTCATCTACGCTGTTCTTGTGGCGTACTGATTAAGGCGTCAGATTAGATTGAAAGAGACAGTACAGCGTTCGAATCTTACCAAGTAAATGAAATATTTTGCACTTTTTTCAACCGTGACTGACTAGAGGCGACACGATAAACATATTTAGTACTACTATTATGTTATAATGCATTAAAGCGTTGATTTACGATAATTACGCTTTATTTTATTTCATTAATAATGTTCAATGTTCATATTTTATTGTAATTTGAATAATCAATAGCCGTGAATAATGGACTAAAATATTCGTGGATGCAATGTATGGTCTATGTCCAATGGATAGTCGTAAGAAAACAAAAAAACAATTATTTTTTCCATGAGATAAAAAGTTCGTGGCTTTTTTTTTATTAGGAATCTCCTATGTAAAATATTTATTGACAGTCAGAAGCATATTAAGTAGTTTCATTTTCATATTTTCGTTACCGTAGCACGTCTGTCGTGAGAATATTAATTTTGCTTCACGACGACAAATACCGTGTACACTAATATTGTTCTTCCTACGTTTTTTTTTCGATTTGTTCACGCTCTTCGTTTGTCCGTCTCGATCGCACCCAAACGCGTTTTTGCTGCTAGCCATTATTATATTGATTCTCTGCCGACGGTCCACCGGCCGCCGAACGATGATGGAGCTCCGCCGGTATCCGGACGTCGGGAGACCGGTTACGTGCGGCAACTGCAACGACTACTGCTTGCCGCCTTACCGCATGTGCCTGGACGCGCACTTGGCGTGCAATCCGTGTGTCAGATACCTGCGTCGGTGCCGGGTGTGCGACCGCGAGTTCGCTTCGGGCCCGTACCGGTCGTTCGACTTGCTGATGGCGACCGTGCGACACGAGTGCAAATACCGGGCGGCAGCGGCGTGCGGACGTTGGCTCTGGCCCCGCGTTACGGTGCACGACGCGAACGCGGATCGCCGCACCGAGGCCGGCTGTCCCGACCGGCGGCGGTATACGGTGCAGGAGTTGGTGCATCACTACCGCGGTCCGTGCACCAGGAACGTGTTCGCGTGCCCGCTGGACGGCTGTGGTCACGCGTGTCACGTCGACACGGCCGCGGAACACTACGAATCGGCGCACGGCCCGTTTAATTCGATCGTGTCCGACCCGCGGCAACCCAAGGGACCGATGGCTTTCATACAGTAAGTACTGAGTATAAGTACGCGAACGGCATGCCGTCCCTGGCAGTGGCTTATTTAGATTTTGGCGCCTGTAGGCTAAGTTAATCTGATGCAATCCTCCCCCCCCCTCATCAGAGCAACTAGGGACTAACTATAATTGGTCAGAATTTTTTTTTTAAAAATGTTGTATACACATTTTTAAAATTTGATATTAAATCTTCAAAATAGACTATATGTTACGTCAAAAATTGATAAACAAGTTGTCATTGTCAGATAAGTTGGCATTTTGAACAATGTTCGGGAATTATTGATGCCTCCCCGTCCTTTTTATTTACGAGTACAATACATTTAGTTTTTTTATTTAATAATTATGATGCATCAGAATGTAAATTTATAATCAAATTAATTTAAAAATACTCATAAAAACAAAATACCATATTTTTTTCATATTTAGTGTTTACTTAATATGTATATTTTTGAATTTTTAAGGAATACTTTCAATTTGTGTTGTGCATATTTTGCTAATTTTACTTCTTATAACATCTCTACCTAACTTAACCTAAGTCCTAAATAATATATTATTATAAATATTCAAGTAGTTTCGAATTTCAATAGAAATCGAAATATATAACACAATTGTCAAGTATATTCTTATACTCTTGTAACTTTTTTCAATACGATTCCTATTTGTACATAGGTATAAAGAATTTATTAAAATACATTTACCAAAAAACTCTTAATTCTTTAAAAAAAAAGCCGCCTCTCCTAAAAAAGCCGCCCTAGGCTCCAGCCTACTTAGCCTGCCCCTAAATATGCCACTGATCTCTGGACGCGGTATAAGCAGATAATACTGCAATAAATACGAATGAATTCACTGAAAATAAAAATAAAAATAAAGAAAATGCGCAGAAAGCATTTATTATTTATTTATTTTAAAAATTCAGTATTTTCGGGAATGAAATTAAATGCCTTCTATTTCAACTGTTTTCAACGCTGTTCTTGTAGTCTAGTGGTCTAAAAGTCAAGTTAGAATACGATGGTACTTGGTTCAAACCTTACTCGGTAAACTAAATATTTTTCAATAGTGTCTGACCCGAGGTCTGACCAGAAGTGACACGATAAACATAAGTACCAACTACTAATTACGTTATAGGCCATAGGAAATTAATGTCGATTTACTATAATTAGAGCCGTTTTATTATTTTATTATCATGTTTATATTTTATTATAATTTTAAATTATTTATGTTATATTCATTCGGTGTAAGGGAATATATGAAAAATCAATTTTCGTTTTTCGTAAATTTTGGATGTAAAAAAATAATTTTCAGTTGAACTTTCAAGTTTAATGCGTGTATATCAGTAAAGTATTTTGTAAGATCCGAGTACAATGACACAAAAATAATTAATTTTATTATTCTGGTTGAATTTTGACCACCATTTTGGTGTAAGTAAAGTAAAGTAAAGCAAAGATTATTAAAGTAAAGAATAGACAAGAAAGCCGATCATACTTCGCACCACGGGTATTCTTCACTCCTCTGGTCAGATATGCTAGGTGGGTGTGTTGAAAATAACAACTATTATTAACTTTCTTTGCTTGAAATCATATCGTTGAAGAAATTATTAATCGTTACTTTAAAATTCAACATACCCACCAAGAGCATCGAACCCGAGGAGCGAAGAATACCTGTGTTGCGAAGTATGATCGGCTCCACCCAGTTACGACTTTTGAATTATTTAATATTTACACATACGTCTTTATCTGTATACAGGTTTAATTCCGTAGAGATCAAGAAAATATTCAACGGCTACCTTTCATTTTCCATGAAGTCACTACCAAAAGCAGCTGGGGATCAGATCACTAATTTAACAATGGAAAACTTGAATCCCGCTGATCTATTGCAGTACACATACAAAGCTCACAAAGTGAGGGCGATGAATAAAGACGCAGCATTTGTCACCGTGACGGTTAAAAATGATCTTATCAAATGAATTTGAATTCCACGACTCTGTCACCAGGACATGTCTACTACTTCATTTTTTTTATTGTTGTCTTGCCAATTATTTAATCTCATTTATAACATTGTTCATTATTTATTTTTTTAAAGTTAAATTGCATATACTACAAACTATATGTACAACAATACAATCATTTTCCACAAATTTATTCTCACGTTATATTATTATTTTAATAATTATTTTACCGACAAAATTATATTTTTCGTACTTTATTCAAGTACACCTATATACCAGTATAATACATAGGGAGTACTCGAATCGAGCCCCGAGAAAATAATGGGTTTCTTCTTGCACCGCTGTACATGAAAACAATAACGACCGATATCACCTTTGCGCATTGTCAGTCATCCGAGTTAAGCCCCGTGCGGTCACTTTGTAAGTCGAATAAAATAATTCACTATTATAATACACACTATTATACATAATAAATAATACTATAATAACTATATTGCATAAACAGGGTGAATTTTTTTCCATTTGTGAACACTTCAGTGTGTAGAAATACTTAGCCAAAAGCTTCGATTAACCTCTTTTTGAATCGAAATTCGGCTCTAGATGGTACTTTATACTTAGCATTTTTCGAAATACGCATTATTTCAAAGGGTTAACACTTGTCGCTTTGATTGTAGGCCATTGTAGCTACCCTCCCCCCCTATCATGGTAACCATGGTAACGTAGTAATTACTGTTACGTGGTTATTGTATAGTAAATTAACCTTTGCTCAGAATCGTTTTGAAGAAATGATTTATAGTTTCTTCAAAATTCAATACATCCACCAAGAATATTCTACGCAGAAAGCAAAGTATATCCATTGTGCGAGGTATTTCTGGTCTTTTTAATTTTGAAAATATTCTTTGCGATAGATGAAAATGGAGGTGCTTGGAAGGATTAGCCCCCCCTAAGTCAATTCATAGCCCTCAAATTTTTCATCAATTGAATTATGTTAGTGACATTAGGGGAAGTTAAATTAGACAAATAAACATGTTAGCAAAGTTTCTACCCTCATTCCGCCTTGTTTTCTCTGGTATATATCATACAAACATGAGCTAACAGTTTATATTAATTATGGAAAAAAATAAATATTTTTCTTTTCATTTTTACAGACTGAAGACTTTTCTTTATTAAACAATATGAGATAGTTCTACTCATATGGTTAAACTTACATACTTCACAACATGGGTATCCTTCACTCTTCAGGTGGCATACTATTAGTGGGTGTGTATTGAATTTTAAAGAAAAGAAATAATTTATTTAATGAAACGAGTCTGAGTGAAGCTTCAGTTCATTTCAGTAAAGTTTGGATCAAGAAATTATTTATTCCGAGTCTTTTTTGTTAAATTTTGAATAGCTTTCCCCTCCCAAAAAAAAAAAAAAAAAAAAGTGAAGAATTGAGAAATTTGAAAAATGACCTCTCTAAAGCACCAACTAGAGGCAAATTCAGTTTCAAAAAGTAGCTGATCGAGACTTTTTGACCAGTATTTCTATATGAAAAAGTGTTAACAGAAAAAAATGTCAAAAAATAAACATCATTATAAATTTTAAATCTTGTAAGTATAAACTTTTTTCTGTTGATTTAAACTTTACTACATAATATCTAATGAACATGATTGTATTACCCTTCAAAATGATTTAACTAAATGGTGTGGAATTAATAAATTAAAACTTTATGTAGCTAAATGTTTATAAAAGTCATATTACCGGATAGATAAAAAAGTAATATTTAATTACAGTATTGTTAACATTTCATTACTATAAGTTGAGACTCTATATGTGATCTAGCCGATAATAGGTATTACTTTTCAGCTTAATCACTACCCAGGCGTGTACTGGCCTACAAGGATTCCGGGAAAATCCCGGAGGCCCTCAAAAATACATAAAACCCTTCAAAATAATTACCTACTTCAATTAAATTCAGTTATTTTATTATTGTTAACAATAATACAATAATAATTACAATAATAATTAGGTATTTAAATAAAAATAAAAAATAAGTTAACAACTGATAACGATTACTGACAATAACATTTTTGGTGAATTATTTTATGCATGCATTCCAGCATATGTGTGTTTCATGGTTTAAAATATTTTAAATCGTTGTGTGTTTAAAATAAAACCGATAATTTTTAGCTTTTAAGAATTATGATAAGAATAAAACAAATACGTATATAGGCATGCGAGTACGCGATTTAAACAGACCATTTCTGTTTATAATAATATTACCTATTTATAAATTGTGCGGATAAAAAATTATCGGTGATAATATAGCCGAATAATGTACGTATTTTTTTCATTTATTTGAATTTCGTCAACGGGGTATGTTGTTTCCATGTCAATATGACAATATAATCAATTTGCTACACAGGTATGTTTTTAATTTTTAATTTCTAAGATATCTTCTCCAGTTTGACAAGCAACTAAAAAATAGTTTGAATAAACTGAAACTAATTTATTATGTTAAAATTGTTTTACATTTGTTGTATTGAATGTAATTGTTTTTATATGTAATGAAATAATATAATTAAGACACAAAAGCGTAACTATAAATTAGTGTCCGAAGCAGTATCAAGTTTTGGCCCCTCATCTATTCGATGCTAAAATTGCACAGTTATGATATATTTTAAATAATTTTACTAACATCTAATTATTGCAACGTACTTTTAACAGCTATCTGATGAAAATTCTGTTGAATCGTGACTGTCAACGATTAACAAAAAAAATGTGTTGTGCTTTACATTATTGTAGTCTGAATATCTAATAGTCATGATAAAGCATGCTGAAGAAATGTCGTATTATGTTAATAAAATTAAAAACTTCCTCGCTGAAACATAAACTCAGAATCCTCGTGGAAATCTAAATCAAACAAAGATGAACTCTTTATTTTTATTACTCATTACTTTATTTTTAACCACTCGGATTTTTTTCAATTCTCACATGAGATGCTTATATGCTTAAAACGCTCTTTTATGCTAGTCTCTACTCCCTAGAAAAGCGTCTTAAGCGTAATGAGTTTTTAAAATCTGTTCCGAATTACATGCTTTGTATATCGAGTTAGGTGCACGTTTTGTACGTGAATTCAAGAACTGCTTTTTTTTTAATTAAGAGGAAAAGGCTATTTCTCATAAATAATTTACAAATTCTATTATGATTTATCTATACAATTTTGTTTAATTTTTTGCAATTCATCACGAGGAAGCAAAATCAGTTATTAAGAGAGGTTAACCGTTAATCCCTTCTCTGAGTACTACCTCATGAGATGGGATACCCCTCTTCCACCAGTTCTTTTTGATTACTTGTCCCGCTTTTATTGTATTCTTTTCTGGTCACTCTGCTTAGGTGTGTTTTATTGGTATTTTTATTTTTAGAAATTATAATTTTTTTGTATTTTTTATTTATTGCATTTAGTACTACAAGCATTTAAAATTGTAAATTATTTATTTTCCTTATCAATTCGTTGTTTGTTACCTATACTTACGAGTATCATAATCAAACTAATCTTAGTCGTTCTTTCAATAATATAGTTATATATTTATTTTATATAATAACATAAATATTTAACCAATGATAATACTTTGAAATTATACAGTTTAAGTTTAATCAACAACTCACCAAACGATAAATACATTTTCAGGGTTTAAGAGAAAATGAAAAATATTGGAAAATGAAAATACGGACATTAATATGTTATTGAATAAATATTCAAAAATTTTTCTGTTTACAGTGATTCGTTGGTGATTCACATACATAGCATATAAACATATATGATTTTTAACGGACGAGAAGCCGTTCAGTGTTATTATTCGAACAATTAAAATAAACGAGAAAAATCATAGATAAACGTCACGGACATCAAATTATAGATAAACCCGCACAATAGGGCATAGGTACTTCATAATGACCGTAGCATGTAACAAAAATTATCGAAAATGTTACGTAACACTATATCTATGAATAAAAAACGTCATACACACACAATTGAATTGAATTTCTAAATTAAAGGAAAACAAAAGCGACAAGCACAACAAATAATAATTAACCACCCATCGTGTAGGATTCAACCGTAATCTGAGAAACTGAAAATTTGTGACTACACCAGCAGTATAATAATATGAATGTTAAAAATAAATAATGCCGTTAACGCGAGAAAATAAAAGTATGCTTGTTTAATTACTATGCACCTACGATACTTGCATTTCGTTTTCGTTTATCGTTCAATTGATCGTTAAACAATAATAAATAATCGTATAATATTATCACGATAATGATATAACACCTGTAGCGTTTTATGTTCACTTTCGTGTCCGTTTAAACGTTTTGCTGTGCACATCGCTTTTGATGTAGACAAAATCCAAAATTCTTATGTCTCTCTCCGTTTTTAAACAATGTAATTAATTTTATCAACACAAAAATATTCTGTGTGAATGCAATTATTACTATGGGATGGATAGATTCAAAAAAATGTAAGCGGTTTGTCGCACGTAAACAATAATATTATATACATATATTAATATATATTATTATTTATAATGTACGCCACACGGTATTAATGACCGTGAAATATATTATAAATTTCAACGTGAAGGTTATCAAATAAAACGTCTTATGAGTGATGAATGATCAATTCAAGCTCGAAAATTAAACCGGCGAGGTACCGAAAAAATCCCGCTGGCCTACTACAAATCTGAGTTGGTAGAAAGAACGCGCGCGAGTTTTATTCTCGTTTGATCGACTCAAACGATTTATGGACACGTCATCGACGATTAATACTGATCATTATATCATACAGATAATCCATAATAATAATATAAATAACACGCCTCGTGAAAATGCTAGTAAAATGTAGGAAACTGATTCCGATTAATAACTAACCTCAGTAGGAGGGGGATACTTATGCAACACCTTGTACGAGATTGATTTATTTAAATTTTTAAATGCGATAATATCAGGCGATCACGTTAAGTCTAGTGTTTTTAAGTGACGAAAAATCCAAGAGCTGAAGCTATCTTCTAATATTAAACAGTGCGAACAATATATTATAATAATAATGGTTTTCTACCGGCACAATAACAAATTATTGTCTCTTCCCCTTCTCACGTGACACGGCGCTTTATCGCGGCCAAATGCAGTGAGTTATGACCTATGCCGCTGCTACCACAGAGCTGACCGATATTTAACACAGTATATATTATAACTGTAGTTATAGTGTTATGACTAAGCTACTATGATGTTACATAATAATAATAATAAAAATACAATTTAACGAGGCTGTTCGAATTCGGTGTATTCATCCGACAGTGTTTGCGGATTCAATCCATAAACCACTTCTAATAACGTTTATTAGACTACGATAATATTTATTATATCGTCCGATCGAAGACTACAAGTTATTGTTACATAACGGGCCACGCGATTGGTGTTCGAAGGAGATCAGTATGTGCACGGCATATTCTGTGCTGCAGGAGCCGGGTCTCGTCGAGTATATAATTTCAAGTTCGACGTTGAACTGTTGACTATGGGGTGAGTAATAACGGAAATTATTCACTTGTATTATTATTATGGCTACTATTGTGTGTGTAAGTGTTTTAATCGTTATTCTTGGTGTTGAAAACATAATATCTTTTGACACCCAAAGAATCGGGAAAAAGTTATGTAATCTAGGGTGGTTGGAGGTGTAAATGTCTTCTCTGACCTCTCCCTAGATCCGCCACTGTGTAATCAATCCCGCCATTTATCTCCTCGAGCGACGAGACAAGTACCTATAATAGTAATAAAACAAAATTATAAATATCGAAAAACCGTAAATTCGAAAACATATCATATATTTTTTAATATATCCCTCATTAAACCGTTTGACGCTTAGTTGTCATAATATTTTTGTTTTATCATTCGTAGCTAATTTTATTATTATTTTATTGTCAGATTCGTTTTTCATTCAATGGCGCAATACAAAATACAAATGTAGTATGTACACTGCGATTCAGTAATGCATGAAAGTAATTTAATGTTATAAAACAGTGGAGAGCTCAAATTTTTCCCCATGTTTTTGTATTTGAAAATGTACCGCACTGAATTTAATTATTACCATCGTACATATTAGATTCTGAAGGAAGTGAAGAAGCTATTGTTTTTACAATGATGTAATTTGAATTTCATGAAATTTTATTGTAATTTGAAATTATTTATGGATATAATATATTGGATGTATATTTATGAATACATTGGGTGTAAGTGAATATAATATGAAAATTAATTTTCGTTTTTCGCAAATGCTGTATGTAACAAA
>JAIPRM010003285.1:7827-20222 GCA_025469315.1 Stegophylla sp. TES_Ste_2020 | reverse complement strand
AAACTTTTGGTCCAGTATTTCTATACGAAAAAGTGTTTACAGAAAGAGAAAAAATAAAAAAAAAAAATAAACATCATTGTAAAATCATAAGCTTCTTCACTTCGTTCAGAATCTAAAATAGTCACTAGACACTTATACAACGAAAAAAACCAAAAACTTCTTTTACACAGTTCTTATGAACTCACTTTCTCGTTCGTGTAAAAATATAACGAAATTTGATTTCATGGACTGTAAAGTTACGTCTTGCGTATAACGTGTTACACGCACTTGGAAAAATAATAAATTGTAAAAACATTATTTTTAGAAAAACTTGTGATTTACTACTGTTTTAACTGCCAACGTTAAGGGATAAAAACCTTCGAAGCAACGCTTGTGTAAGGACGGAGGGATGAAAACAAAGGCGTAACGAATAGGGTTGTATAAGGCCTACAATACGCAGGAGGACTGAACGGGAAATCGGGAGTGGTCCGTTAATATTATTTATTTTTAGTTTTTCGTTTTTTTTTTTTTTTTTTTTGTAAACTTTAGAACAATGAAGGCAACAATGCCCTCGAATTTAACGAAAACCATCGTGAAATATGCTCGAGGCGATAACGGCTGAAGCCCGTTTTGGAAATTTAAATATTTGATAAAAAAAAAAATATTTCAACGATTATCCATAATATCTTAGGATTTTCCACCCTCCTCCTCTTACTTTTTAAAATTGTGTAAATGAGATGTAGAAATTTTATCAATTTTTACATTTCATTTAAATCTTTTTACTTTTCATTGAACATTTTTCTTAACCTGATGATAATTTTTAAAATCGAAACCAATCGTTAATGAAAAAAATAAAAAAAGAATTATAATGCACCAGGCTAAGTTTATTTTTATTTATTTATTTTATTTATATATTTATTTTGTTATTAATATATAGTATAATAACTACACACTGTTGATTTTATTTATTATTTATTTAAATATTTATTTTATTTTTACATACTTATATATATATATATATCATAAGTTTATTATTTTAGATTCTGAGCGAAGTGAAGAAGCTAGTGTTTTTACAATGATGTTTATTTTTTTTTTTCTGTGTACAACTTTTCGTATAGAAATAGTTGACCAAAAGTTTCGATCAATAACTTTTTGAAACCGGATTTGCCTCTATATTGTACTTTAGAGGGGTCATTTTTTGAATTTCTCAATTTTTCAATTTTTGTCTTGGAAAAAATTACCCAAAAATTTGACAAAAACGACTGGGAAACTATCATTTTTTTGATTCGAACTATATGAAAATTTAAACATAGATAGAAAATAATTTAAGAAAGATTTTGACGCAAGAAAATTTTGTAAAAAGTAAAAATGTATACCTAATAATATGAGAACGATCAAATAAAATGATAAATAAATATTGGAGTAAAGTGTTCCGTATAAACTTCGGTTTCGATATTAAATTAAACTTTTAGTTTTATACTATTATAAAATATACGACGTACAAAGAGCTTATAAATAATTTCCGATTTAATGAAAATAGTTTTATGAATTTTCAAAGGCCCGAGTTACAAATAAAATTATTATAGTAGTCGTGAAAATATTATTACTGGTTAACAAAAATTGAGTTGGCGATAAGAAAAATTTAGTCGAACAAAAGTTTTATAATATTACAAAAACTTTTTATAATACAATCCATATTATGATCTGTATTCACAATATATAACGCACTGTTATATTTTAAATGATACAATAGCAATTGTTTTGCATTTGTTATTGAATATAACTTTACTCGAGACCGGAATTGTATGCGCTGAAAATTGTCATAAATATTCAAAATAAAAATATAGTATGTACTTCGTACTTCGGGTGGGATACTCTTGGCGTATGTCTTGATTTAAAAAAAAAAAAAAAAAAAAAAAAAAACGATAAATCATTTATTTAATTAAATGCTTCTGAGTGGAGTTTCAATTAATACATAATAATAATTATCAGCTTTGAAGCATTGAATTTCAATGATGAACTAAAAATTATTTTTTTTTTCACGTACAACGTTTACGAAAAACGGATTTTGATTTTCATATTATATTCTCTTTTATATTAATGTTCCATAAATAATTTAAAATTACAATAAAATATAAACATCATAAATTTGCCCTTAGTTGGTACTTTAAAAAGTCATTTTTTGAAATTCTCAATTCTTGAATTTTTTTTTTTTTTTTGAAAAAATTACCCGAAATTTGACAAAAAAGACTACGAAACTATAATTTCTTTTGATCCGAACTTTACGAAAATTTAAACTTAGATTGACAATCAAACGAGAAACATCTTGGCGCAAGAACATTTTTGAAAATGTGAAAAAAAAATTTTGGACATTTTTCTAACTCTATTTTTTCTGATTAAATTTTTTCTCCTTTATTAATTAGATAAAACAAAGTAAAGTAAAGTAAAGTAAAGTAAAGTAAAGTAAAGCAAAGTAAAGTAAAGTATAGACAAGATAGCCGGACATACTTAGCACCACGGATATTTTCCTCTCTTCGGGTCAGATACTCTTGGTGAGTGTGTTGAAAATGACAACTATTGTTGTTCTTTATATTATTAACTTCCACTCGTTCAGAATCGTTTTATTGAAGAAACGATTTATGGTTTCTTTAAAATTCAATATGCCCTCGTCCCACCCGTAGTGCGAAGAACACCCATCGTGCGAAGTATGTCCGGTTTATTATCATTTTTTATTTTTTTTTTGTCGTTGCAGGATATTGGCCAGTGCGTTCGGCGCTCAAGTGATTTGCAACAGGATTGTCGGTCTGACGGCGGGTCAACGGAGGATTTGTGCCGCTGCTCCTGACGCGATGGCTGCCGTCGGCCACGGCATACGCATGGCTAAACAAGAATGCCAACAACAGTTTAGCACTCACCGGTGGAACTGTACTGGCCCGTCAAAGGGCAATCCTTTTGGACACGTACAAATCACTGGTGAGTTTTTTTTTTTTTTTTTTTTTTTTATTATGCACAGTGTGATTTATGTGAATCGCGATGATTCCATTTTCAAACCTGTCTAATAATGTATTAATTTGATGAATTTATTATTATTATTATTATTATTATTATTTTCATACAACGTTTTTCGAAAACGATTTTCTGAAAAAAATAATTGTTGTTTTGTTATTTTTTAACCAAGTCTTTTGGTTTTCTCAACCGGTAACCACCATTAATAATAACTCGATATTTTTGAAACGAAATAACGTTTTTTAGAAATTTCTATAGTTCTTCTTTGACCGTTGTTGTTCCGGCGACAGAACCATTTATAACTTTTATGAGCAGTAGCCGAGTGGCTACAAAAATCCAAGCAACTTACAACGATTTAGTGCCACTACTTACTTTAAATGTCTTATACATCTTAAACGGAATGATTTAAATATTAAAATTTTTGCAAAAATAAAATATTATTTAACATTAGGTTAAAATTTAAGTGGTTGTAATTTAAGAAAACTAAAAACTACGCAGTTGAACAAGAGAAAAATATTTCTTTTTTTTTTTTTTTTAAATAAATAATAATA
This sequence comes from Stegophylla sp. TES_Ste_2020, assembly GCA_025469315.1. Lineage (NCBI taxonomy): Eukaryota > Metazoa > Arthropoda > Insecta > Hemiptera > Aphididae > Stegophylla > Stegophylla sp. TES_Ste_2020. The sequence continues at coordinate 16,686 of JAIPRM010003285.1, read as the reverse complement.
TCGTTTGTAATTGCATATTAACATAATGAGAAGTTTAAAATGATTAATTAGAAAAAATGTTTGATTGGGAGTTGGGATACACCATTTTTATTGATTTGTACGTGTGAAATAAGATATTTTATCTTTTTAACGAATAAGAAAAACGAATGAGTTATATAGTTAATTAATAAAAAAGTGTGCACTTCGCTCGTCGGGGTGTTCTTCGCACGTCGGGTGAGATTCTCTTGACGGGTGTATTGAATTTTAAAGAAACAATAAATCGTTTCTTCAATAAAACGATTCTGAACGAAGAAAGTTTATGATATAAAAAATAAACGAGAATAAAAAAATGTCCAAAATTTTTTTTCACATTCTCAAAATTTTCTTGCGCCAAAATCTTTCACACATTATTTTCTATCTATGTTTAAATTTTCATATAGTTCGGATCAAAAAATGATGGTTTCCGAATCATTTTTGTCAAATTTTGGGTAGTTTTTTCCAAAAAAAAAAAAAAAAAATTGAAGAATTGAGAAATTCAAAAAATGACCTCTCTAAAGTACAATATAGAAGCAAATCCGGTTTCAAAAAGTTATTGATCGAAACTTTTGGACGAGTATTTCCATACGAAAAGTTGTACGCAGAAAAAATAAAAAATAAATAAACATCATTGTAAAAACACTAGCTTCTTCACTTCGTTCAGAATTTAAAAACATGTAAATTCAATAGTGTTCACAATTAATCTGGCACTAGCTGTGGGGTCAATGGTACGGCATTGGTCCCAAAATATTTTAGAAATCACAAGCTTTTTTAGAAATACAATATATTATCATATCATGGTAATCATAATATTAAAGTAAAACGCGATAGTTAAGTATATCGAGAACTGTAATATTATTTCGTTAACACGTGTTTGATTTTGACCCGAGACAAAGAAAACTACAATATTTAACATTAACGATTATCAAACGCCATAAATAACGGATTTTGAATCCGGTGGTAAATCGAGATTAACTCTGGACGGGTACAAAACTATCGTGAGAATTTCTCAGGAGACTTACTACCCCGGCGAGGCGCGTGCTGTGAACCGAGTTGTGTATAGTGTGTGTCGGTTTTTACAATCGGACAATTCGATAATAATTCTTCTCCGGCCCAAGTTCAGATTTATTGATTTATTTATTCGTATGGTTACCGATGGACCTAACCTATATATTTTTATTGTTATATATATATATATATATATTCGCTGTGCCCATCAAATATTGAAACGTTTGTACATAATATTATTATTATTATACGAGTGTAGTTATAATACACGGTCATTATCTATCTCAGTGGTTCCCAACTGGTGGGGAATTTCACCCCTTGGGGGGAATTACGATTAATGCACAGGGGGGAAATCAGTGATGGTGGGTGGTGAAATAACGAGAATTTTTTTTTTTTTGTTAATTTTGTTTTAAAAATAATACATTTTAAACCTATTTAAATTATTTACTTTTCATTGTATATTATTTCTGATTTTATATTGAATAATATTTTATATATTTAATATCATGAATGTTCGTTGATTGGGTTAGAGAAACCTCGGTTGATTTATAAAATAATTAAACTAAAGATTCAATAGTCATATAAATATACGTATATTTATAGTTATTTTGCATAATTTATTTGTATAGTCTACAAAGGGGAATATAATAAGATAAAATAATAAGAAAAAACATAAGTTTTTTGTAAATTTTCAAGGGTGGTAATAGAGTAAAAAGTTTGGGAACCACTGATCTATCTATATATTACATTGTATTTCCACACGATGTGCGGTTATCGATTATGTGCGCGTGCGTGTGCGCGTGTACATGGGTATATACAGCGTATAGGTAATTTACAGATGGTAAAAGGTCGGCGTTTGGCCTTAAAAAGAGTTTACTACCCGATTGAGTTTACATCTTTGAAATGTAAATATTATTATTTCGACGTATCAACGCGAACCACAACCCGTACACGTCTCGTGCAAGTATTATTATAGGCAGGAGAGGTACACGTAATTTCAATAAATATCGTAATATTGTAATAGCTGTAAAGATAAAGTACTACAACACTCGAGTATATATTATTTTCGGATACGTTGCTGTAACGCACACGGGGTTCTCAACCTTTTGAAGTTCGTGCCCCCCTTTTATATACTATTATATGGGGTCACGTCCCCCCCCTTTCCACTACTATACTAAGATTGAATTATAATACGTACGAGGGAGGGGCACGAGGGGCCCGTGCCACCTCCATTCACTTTAAATATATTTTTTTTATACATTTTATATTAAATTTTGCATTATATCGATTTTATATCTTTTTTACTTTTGTTTGATGACTGATGTAATTATACCAATCAAACTAGTTATATTATCATGCCCAAACCATAACCAGTGAAAAGTAATGTCGTTGTCACATTTTCACATCATACGTTTTATTAAAGACATTGTAATTAGAACAATTAGGTGTTATGTTTCAGTAAAACACATTATTTTATGTTTATTTTAGATTCTTAGTGAAACGACTCATGCTTTAACAAAAATGTTTGTGTTTTTCTGTTAACATCATTTTTTTTTTTTATAGAAATGCTAGTCCAAAAGTTTTGATCTACAACTTTATGAATATTTATTTTTGTATTTGCTTCTAGATGGTATATTAGAGAGGTAATTTTTTAAAACTCCTCGAAATTTGGAAAAAATCCTTGAAACTTTTTTTTTTTATTTTAACTTCGTGAAAACGTAAATAAAAATTGACAATTATGTAAAAAATATTTTTCTAAAAGAAATTTTTAATGTGTTAAAAAAAATTTTGTGATTTTTTTCTAACACTTTTTTTCTCGTTTAAAAGTTTTTTTCCCGTTGTTAATTAATAGGAGGATATTAATCTAGCTGAGTAAAAAATAATTTTTTTTTTATTGTTGTAATATAATCTAAACTTTATAATTTCTAAGTAAAATTGACTTGTATAAAAATTAAATCTCCGCTCAGAATCGTTTTACTGAAGATTAATAAAGTTATTGTTGCTTTAAAATTTAATTAACCCATCAAATCTCATTCGAGGATCAAAGAATACCCATAGTACGAAATATGTCCAGTTTTTTTTTGTTTGTGTCCCTCCCATTAGTCCCATCAGACATTTCTAAATACGCTCCTGATTATATTACACAAATACATTATGGATTTAATTATTAATTTTCGGATATTAACGCATGAAAATATTTGTTGTTACACAATGATGAACGATAATCGCATATCTACTGACAAAAAAAAAAAAAAAAAAAAAGAAAATAATAATAAAAAACAAAATATAGACATAACCACAAACGACATTTTTTATGTTCTGTGGTGAAATGTGAATATTTTCACGACCTCCCTGAAATTTTGTGACGCCTCCCTAGGTTGAGATCCCTTGCTGTAATATAAGGAACGAGAGGATCGATGAGCGCGTTACGTGAGATAAATATTGTAAAAATGTCAAACAATGCATAATAACGAAAGGTCGTGTAGTAAAATACACGTTTTCTGCAATAGGAGAACAGTAATTTTTTTTTTTTTTTTGTCGCTCTCTACGCGCAAAATATTCCAACTAAATTTTTCGATGAATAATTCATGTACACCACATTTAGGTGTTACGATCAAAATATATTATAAAATATTACGTGGATTACTGTCTGTGTGTAAGGGTGTATTCACACGCGCGTGCGCAGTACTCGGTGTCAGGTGCAGATCCGCGGATTTTACCGGTCCTATATTAATTATTATAATACGATTTTTTCTCGTACACCATCATCATATTATTATATACTATATATGAATAGGGGAGGTTATGAACTGTTACGAAGCCTCCCTTCCCCTCAGAAAAAAAAAATAAATATGCCACTGACATTTAGTCGATTCGCAATACAAAATCACATTTTCGCTTCAATTGTTTTTTTTTTTCAAAATAATTTATTTAACTAATATCAAACGATTATTAATAATTTTTGATAGATTTATTATATTTTATTTTTTAAGCGAACACCAAACGATATCGTACGATTTAGTATTAAATTAAAATAGTAATTTAATGAACAAATGGACATATTTCGCACTATGGGTATTCTTTGATCCTCGAGTGAGTTAATATGATGGGTTTATTAAATTTTAAAGAAAACAATAACTTTAATCTTCAGTAAAACGATTCTGAGCGGAATTTTAATTTTTATACTAGTCAATTTTACTTAGAAATTATAAAATTTAGATTATATTACAACACCAAAAAAAAAAAAAAAGCCGGACAAACTTCGCACGATGGGTGTACTTCGCACGACGGGTGGTATTCTCTTGACGAGCGTATTAAATTTTAAAGAAAAGATAAATCATTTCTTCAGTAAAACAATTCTGAACGAAGGAAGTTAATAAAAAAAAAAAAATTTCAAAAAATGTCCAAAATTTTTTTTCACATTTTCTAAATTTTCTTGCGCCAAAATCTTTTTTATTGGATTTTCTATCTATGTTTAAATTTTCATAAAATTCGGATCAAAAAATGATGGTTTCCGAGTCGTTTTTGTCAAATTTTGGGTAGTTTTTTCCAAAAAAAAAATTGAAGAATTGAGAAATTTAAAAAATTATCTCTGTAAAGTACAATCTAGAGACAAATCCGGTTTCAAAAAGTTATTGATCGAAACTTTTGGACAAGTATTTCTATACGAAAAGTTGTACACAGAAAAATAAAAAAATAAAAAAATAAACATCATTGTAAAAACACTAGCTTCTTCACTTCATTCAGAATCTAAAATATTGAAGTCTAATATTATTATATTTCTTTTTATTTGTAATTTTTGCATTTCAAGTAACGATTTCTAACTTAGCACAACCACCTTAGAGTAAACTTTGAGTTTCAATTACTTCATGCTCATACACTGTACTATTTATACGCAGTGATATAACTATAAAATTTGTGCCCCTCGGCAAAGAATTTTAGTGCTCTGTATTTTATTCTCAATTTTGCCACATATAAGGTAAGCTAAGATAGTTTTGTATATTATATACATTTAATTCTCAATTTTTCCATATTTTAGATTCTGAGCTAAGGGATTTTTTAATATTTTTTTTTATTTATTTATTATTATTTTTTTAGATTCTGATCGAAGAAGAAGAAGCTTATGATTTTACAATGATGTTTATTTTTTTTTTCTCTTTCTGTGAACACTTTTTCGTATAGAAATACTTGTCCGAAAGTTTCGATCAGTATCTCTATAGAACCGGAATCACACCCAGATGGTACTTTAGAAAGGTCATTTTTCCAATTTCTCATTACTTTTTCCAAAAACGGGGAAAAACTGTCGAAAAATTGACGAAAAACGGCAAAATACGCAATTACCGAAATTTCCGTAAAACTGAAAATTACTTTTTGACATTACTTCTAAAATAATGCAGCTAGAGACTTGAAATTTATACCGACCACTAAAAATAGCTACGAAAACATGTCATAAAAATTTCAAAAAGATTTGATCAATTTTGAGTTAAGTACGGCATTTTTAAAATTTTGGAAATATCTCGTTTTTTGTTAGTTTTTATGCAATAAAATTTTTGATTTTTGATATTAGGACTTGAAAATTTAATATGATCTCACTGACATATTTGTCTAATTGATTTGAAAAAATCTCAAAAATCGTTCGTCAATTTTTTTTTTATACCCGTTTGAAATTAGAATTTCGACTGAATTCGTTAGTTTTACTTAAAATTACGCATTTTAACGTACATATAAGAAAATTGGCTTAAATTGTTATGAAATTTTGTGATTAGATAGAAATTTTAATTGCGAATACTTTGGTGCAATAAAATTTTTTACGGACGAATAATTAAACATTTTACAAGGGTTTGACTGAAGAAAAATCGAAGAAATTACAAACAGATATTGCGAAATATCTATATATTATAAGCATTTAATTACTGAAGGTTGATAATGTTTTATTGCATCTTATGTATTTTTCGACGCTGTATATGATGGTGTGAGTTAAAATCCACATGCAACAATAGTTTTCTATCTATTTTATTATATTTTGAAAATTCAATATTTTCGGTTATTATACCGATAAACATTTAGGCGTGCGCACTTTAATCGTATCGTAGGATTCCCAACATAATTATTTATAATTATGTAAACTTTATATTACTATTATATAAACTATGCCGATAATTTTACAAAGGGATTCGTGTTTCATATTTATTAATAGTGACATACTATTCTGTGTTTATAAAGGTTAACATACTACATAAATTACAGATGACTATCTGTTGGATTGCTAAACCACTGTAACAGCTAGTCAACCCTTAAAATAAAACGGTATATTAAAAGTAAATTAGAAAAAAATTATTTACCACCTACCAAAAATTACAAATTTTTTAGAGTCCAAGGTAAATCAAAATTTTAAAATGATATCGCGCATCAAAATTAGAGGAAATTATTTGTTATGCTTTGAAAATGGTTTCTCTCATTACAGTAAAACTAAAGTAAAATGAGGTTATACAGCATCATAACGCTTCGTAAATCAAAAATATTCCTCAATTTTACATAAAAACCTAACTTGTTATTAAAAGTTTTAAAGAAAAATTAATTTTCATATTTCCTTCAAATTAGATACCATTTTATATGACTACCGCACAAAACGATTTACACTGTCGTTTTCAAAATCAAAAAAAAAATAATTTTGAATTTAGAATAAAAACAAAATTGACATTGGAGAGATGGGTGGTAAAAAGGATTTAAAACAAGATAACCACAATGTCCAGGTAATTGAAATACTGATTTTTTAACATAATGTGTAAAGGCACATTAAATTATGAAAATGTTCTGAAAACAGATTAGCTTACACACAAACGTTATTAATACAATAATATACGTAATAAACGCAATACTAAATAAAAAATTTTTGGGAGGAGTTATAACCCCTTAACCCCCCTCTGGGTGCGCCACTGATTATACGGATTAAATCGTACAACCCGATTATAAATTATAACGACAACGTATACACCCAGTAGCAATGGAATGATAATAATATAAACAAAACCACTGTATTAATATTTATTACGTTTTTACTTTTTCTCATGCACCATAAACATAAAATTATAATTATGCTTACGTAAACATATGGAATTCATTTGTTTAAATAATTGGCTATGCAAGTACAAATAATATTTATGCCACACAATGATGTTTTTCAAAGCGATGTACGGTTAAATATTCCAAATCAACTGACTCGGTATACAAGCGGTTTTTTTTTCTCATTTTGTTGATAATTTTTCGAAGAAAGACACGGATATGACTGTGTATGCAATTTTGCAATATAACAGTAGCGTAAACAGTAAAAAGTAATATGATGTGCTGCTCACTTTTGTACTGTCATTTTTTTTATTTTTTTTTTTTTGTTTTTACATTTAGACAGTGCACTGTCTGTACATGATACCTACAAATGATATTCAAGACGTATACTGTGATATTTTTCAAAACAGTGTAATATTAATCGTCGAAACAACTAATAACTTGATGTACAATTATTTTTTTTTTTATGATAATTCCTCGAAGAAAGACTAGGCGATTATTGTGTATTGCGATTTCGCAATACAACATGGTTATCATCATGCAATCAATTAAATTTAAGCTCAATATAAAACACTAATTATGTACTAGTACAAGAGCGTAGCCAAGAGGGGGGGGATTATCAGGTCACAACCCCTCCCATAAGATTCTAAGCACCCTTGAAAAAATAGAAGTATAGAAAAATTTTTAGATTTAAAAAACTTCAAACTTAATAATAACATTTGTTTTAATTTTTCACCAAAATCGGTCAAATTAAATATATGGTCATCCATTTCTTTATTAAAAATCATGATTGTGTATAGATTTTAACGGACTAAATTCAATTGGTTGTTGAGCAATGCCTCTATTAATCACGGTTATGCGTAAATCTCTATTATTCAATATTACCTATAAATTGCATTGTGTTTTCGTCTATTTTCAGCGAGATAAAATGTTTTTTTTTCACGCAGGAATTCTTTTTGTCATAACATTTAAAATATATTTTATCTCTGATCTTTAATAATAAAAATATGGTTTAGTAGTAAAATTTGTATTTTGTAATATTTATGGTATATAATTTTTGAGTTTTTTTTTAAAAGATTTCGTGAAAGTAAACAAAAAATAAGTAGACTAAGATATTATAAAACTAAATTTAAATACAAAAATTTACAGTATTTTTGAATTTATATGTATATTGATAAATACAGTATAAAATATGAAACTCAGTCATTCATATGCATATGTATAATATATAGGTAATATAATATAATATACATAATATTAAAATTTATAGAAAATATAATTTTTATTACGTTTCTTACTTTTTTTTTTTTTTTTGGTACATCGTACATTCATAAAAAGAAATTAATATTTCGTGAAATTATAGTAACACTATAGGTCGTAGAGATTGAAATAAATACCGGTAAGTTTACGAAAAAATTTATGAACCCTCCCCATGAGAGAAAATCCTGGCTACGCGCCTGTACTAGTATATCCTAAATACTTTACACAGGATCTTATTATTATAAGTCGGTGATGCACGATTGCGGACGCTCGTTTTTGATCCGACCTTTTTCAGAACACGATTGCGGACGGTACGTGTTTTGCGATGTTGTCACGTTATGTGTTATACTATAGAAACATATTTTGGCGTTTCATTATTAATTATATGGACGATAATAACTATTCATCGATATATTATATTTTTAGACGTTTTCATGCTCATGCAATCCGACTATAATTCTATGCAATTAGTAGTCATGTTCCTTAACGTACGCTGATTGATTGTAAATTTCT
>JAIPRM010003284.1:9378-26630 GCA_025469315.1 Stegophylla sp. TES_Ste_2020 | reverse complement strand
AATCCGGTTTCAAAAAGTTATTGATCGAAACTTTTGGACAAGTATTTCTATACGAAAAAGTGTTAACAGAAAAAAAAAAAAATAAAAAAAAAAAATAAACATCATTGTAAAAACACTAGCTTCTTCACTTTGTTCAGAATCTAAAATCAATTTAAATAATTAACAAAAGCCTTCATTAATTATTCGAACGAGTTCAGAATACGTGTGGAATTTATAACATTTTAAGCGGAGCAATGGATCAAGTATTTTTGAAATGACGTTTAATTTTTTTTTCTCATTCGGTAAATACCTATCCAAAAGTTTCATACAGTAAGTTTGTAGATCAGAAATCACACTCAATTGATATTTCGCAAGGGAAATCTAACCAAAAATTAATGAAAAAAAGATTAACTATGCCACAACTTGAATTTTCATAAAATGTATTTTGTTTTTAGATTCTGAACGAAGAATAACTTGATTTTACAATGATGATTATTTTAGATTTAGTTTATTTAGTAAATAAAAGATAACAATAAATGAGTGCCATAAATATTATGATACAAAATATATTATTACTATTTATCAGTCATGAAAAAACTATGAAATTTACTTAAAATAATATAGAATATAATTTTGAAGTATAATATAGTTATTATGAATAACAAAAGCACGTGGTTTATGCACTTTGTATGAAGTGTCTTAAAAGGACGCCAAATAGACGCGTATAGACCACATAATCAGTGCTAAAAAAATACTTTATATTAAAAATTGTTTTTAGCGCAATATTATTGCCCATTTTGGGATATTTTCTGTTATTTTTCCAATTTATCTGCTATTTATCGCTAATAAGTGTAGAAATGACTAAATCAACGTTAAGTGAAAGAACATTTTACACTATTTTCCGACAAACGTTGAATAACATAAAATGGTTGACTTAATGATTCGCTGCCGATAAATAAAATTACTCCCGGAAATATTAATTAATGCCAGTGAACAACACATCCAGTATTAATTAATTTTAGAGAATTTATTTATTAGAACTAATTACATATTATATACTCATAATAAATAAGAAAATCTAAATTTTTTTTGGCATCATAAAATTATGAATGAAAAGATGGGTGAAACATTTTTACTTGAATTTTTTAGAGCTTATTACCTAAAGCACATAATTAAAATTTTTCGATGCATATTATAATATATTTCATTGTTTTTAAGTGCTATTAGTATCATGACTTGGTCATCACTGATTTATTATGCCATTTTGATAACCAGAATATATATGTATACCAAAATTTTGGTATATATATATATATATATATATATATATATTTAAATATGAATTTTGTTTTTTGTGCTAAATTATCATAGGAAATTCTGTTTTTTACTGAAAAAATCTTAACTCAAAAACAAATAAATATGACAAAAATTTTAACTATGATTCCGAATTCTGAGTTTCAAAGGAACAAAATTGTATGATACACTAAATCAATCAAAAAACGAACAAATTCATTTTTTTTAAACAAACCGAAAAATTTCGATACATAAATGATTTTCAATTATCTATCAAGTTTTTAATTAAGTCGAAAAAGGTATTAAAATATAGTTGCATTAAATGTTCGAGCACTGACCGGGACATTTACCAATAATTTCATCCATTCATCCACTTTAAGGTTCTAAGTGGCGCGAAAAAACTAGCGTTCCGTGATGTTTATTTTATTTTTTATTGATAATTATTATTATTATTATTATTTATGTAATAACTTTTTCGTATAGAAATACTTGTCAAAAATTTTCGACCAGCAAAGTTTTGAATCAGAATTTGTCTCTAAATGGTAATTTTATGAGACAATTTTTCCATATTCTTATTAGTTTCTCCAAAGTAGTTAAGAGATAGTAGATAGGAGATGAAAACAAAAAGTTGAAATCATTATTTTGAATAGATTAAAAACTTCAATGTTGAATATTCAGAACTGTTTATCAGGCATTGTACACGATCGAATTATTTTAAAATATATCACTAATAGGTCTAGTTTCATTTGTTATGAGTATTGAGTAAACCATAAGCGAGATAACAGTTTAAAATATGAATCACATTAATATACCGATAAATGGCAGTTTTCTTTCAATGTGACACATAATTAATGGTAAAATGCTAAAACACATTTCAAAATATTTACGAATAAATAAAAAAATATGAACCCAATAAAACAAAATATGTGAAATAAAATAGAAGTCAATCAATAACAATAATAATTTAAATCATTAATATTTCTTATTGGACTTTAAAAATAATATTATTCTAATGAGAATATGCATTAAATATTAATATTTATATCCATTCTCTACTTATTACGAATTATTAAAATCAAAGGAACAAATTTAGTTTAACGTTTAACGAGGGAACGTTGCAAAATAAGGATTGTATATTACAATATTGTTCTAAGATAAATCAAGTAAAAAATTATCGATCGCAATCGTGTATCACCAATTATAATAATAATTAATATACAATATGGGGAAGGTACATATGTATATACCCATTAATTAATTCGTTGATTAAAATTTTAAAAAAGTCGGATATACTTCACACCATGGGTACTCTTCACACCTTGAGTACTCTTGGCGGCTATGTTGAATTTTAAAGAAATCATCAATCATTTCTTCAATAAAACGATTCTGAGTGAAACTTCAATTCATCAAACTGGCGATAAAGTTATAGTTAGAAAAACGTTATTTAATAATGTTGGGTACTCGATGTAAGTATATTATGTGCAAGCGCGCGCATATGGGATAATAAAATATGTTTTAATGGTACGAAGTATGTCAGGCTTTCTTGTCTATACTTTACTTTACTTCAATTTACTATACTTTACTTTACTTTACTTTTTTTTTTTTATCTAATAAATAAAGAAAAAGAAAATTAAATGAGAAAAAAAGTGTTAGAAAAATGTCGAAAAATTTTTTTTTCTCATTTTCAAAATTTCTAGCGCCAAAATGTTTCTCATATTATTGTACATCAATGTATACATTTTCATAAAGTTCAGATAAAAAAATGATGGTTTCCGAGTCTTTTTGGTCAAATTTTGGGTAGTTTTTTCAAAAAAAAAAAAAAAAATATGAATAAAATATCTAAATTCTTGGTGAGTCAAACTGAAGTCATAAAATTACTATAAAGTCAATAAGTTAGGCATTAATTTAAACATTTAGCTATATTTTTTATTATCTGAGATAGTGAACAATAATAATTATAATGATTTTGTGTTAGTGCATCTAACAATAGAATATTTAGAAGAACCTATATCCATGAAATAAAATATTATAATAGAGTAGGTACATAGACGTATTTAAATGGGGGCTTGCGGAGCTAAGCCCCCTCAATACCACTCATAGCCCCCCAGATTTTTTGAAAATTGCTTAAGGTTAATGTACTTTACGGGGGCTAAATCAATAAATAAACATTTTAGCCCCCCCCCAAATATTTTTGGCCAAATAATACCGCTAACTTCAGTATTTGTAATACACACAGCAAACTTTATATCTTAACTGTGCCGGTAAAAATGACATAATACATAAATCGACACAGCAGAGTTTCCCAAAGTGAGCAAAGGTCGCAAGCTCAATTGAGGAGCATTATAAAAGTCAGCAGAGACTGTTTCAATGTGAATATTTTTCATTCTGCAGTCACATAATCGTAATGTTTTACGAATTATTAAATATGTGGGTAATATTTAATTTGTTATTTCATACTTATAAATAGGTATCATGTGTTATTATGTTATTTTATTATTATTGTTATTATTATTAGATCTTATTATAATTTCTTCTTATACGTATTTATGGGCAAATGTAAACTGGTCCCGCAATTACCTTTTTTATTGTAAATTCGGCCTGGAAATTTTAGGTAATAAAATAGATAGATTATAAAATCGGTCCGGAAATTTCAGATAATAAAACAGGTCGGTTGTAAACTCGGCTCGATAATTTTTACCAATAAAATATGATAAGCACGAAAGAACACTTACAAAATATAAAAATGAAGAAATATCAGTGAGTGAACACGTCAAACACATGGTGTTTTACTTGAAAAATAGATTTATATTATAACCTTACATTATTATTCTATAATTTTTCACTTATATTTTGACACTTACAATTTTACATAAATATATTTTACTTATATTTTTTGCACTAAAAATTTTACACTATAACATTTTTATCCATATAACGAATTTCATACTATGAATAATAATATAAAAATGAAAATAATTTTTGAAGGATAATGAGAATCGCCTCATCGTGGTGTTCTCTAGATAATGCTAAATGGTTCTCAAAAATGAAAAACGAAATTTACATTTTTATTTGGGATTGAAAAAACCCCGGGCCAAGTTTACAATTGACCTTTTGAAATTTTTTTTTCCCTCGGGCTGAGTTTACAATCGCCGGTATTTATGTATGTTAATATCATATTATTATCTCTAATTAACTGTATTGTATAATTAAATTAGCTCCAGCCCGTATATATCGAATAAATAAATAAATATCTGAAAATCAATTTTCGTTTTTCGTAAATTTTATGTGTTAAAAAACAATTTTTAGTTCAACTTTTAAGTTCAATTCTTCAAAATTGATAATTATTAATGTACATTAGTTGAAAATCCGCGCTCAGAATCGTTTTATTTAAGAAATGATTTATAGTTTCTTTAAAATTCAACACATCCGTCAAGAGTATCCCACCCGATGTACGAAGAACACCTCCAAGATGCGAAATACACACTTTTTATTATTTTTTCTTGTCCTGCCAAAGAGTGTCCACCCGGAAAAAGTATCTTTGAGTTTTGAAATACCTACCTTAGGATTTGAACAATTTTCTTCCCGTTTGTTTTAATTTTCTTTTTTTTTTAAATTTTTTTTTTTTTTTGTGGTGAAATTTCTTTTTTCTTCGTGTTAAATACAAATTTTTAAAAAAATAAATATAAATAAATAAATAAAAAATAAAATTTCCAAAACGCTCGAACCCAAGGTTAAATACTTTTAAATAAAACGCAAATCCCCCAAGGTTAAATAGTTTTTGTGATATTTTAATTTAAAGGCGTACAAGAATTTTTACAAAACTGCGTTTGTATTTTTTTATTCTCATGTATTATTAAAAATAGCCAGTAGGCTATTTTAATATCCTACTTCAATAATAAACGTGGTATATTTTTTACCGATAAACTGGTTTAATTTTTGAATACACTATAACCTTGATGAAATCAATACTCACGAGTATCAATCTATATATAATAGTCTATCGAAGTATTTGACTGCAGTTGTGGCCGAATCTCCAGACGGGCGCAGACCAGATTCAACAGTAAGTTACACTTTGTTATTTTATTTATTTTTTTTTTTCGTTTTTATCTTAAGTAAATGTATCTTTGAGTATATTTAAAGTTACTCTACCCCTTTTTACTTTATATACAGAGTGTTTCAGTATGATTTCACAAATGCAATAACTTTTGTTCTGTTAATAATTTTCAACTTTTTTCTTTTTTCTTTTTTTTTTTTTAATTATTACTGCAGCATTGAGCTACAACTGTAATGCATACATATTTTTTCAGGGCCCAAAATTTTCAAATTTTGAATTTTATACTACAGTTTTAGAAAAATTACAAAATAACCATTTTGTAAACATGAATTTCAGAAAAATATTGGTGCTTAAATCTCTTATGAAGGTTTATCTGTTTATTTTTTACGATTTTTTGGAGTGAATAATTTAGTAATATTGTCAAATAAGTCATAATAATAGTGATATTATGACATCATTTGGTGATATAATAACTTACTTAACGATAAAATTAAATTAATCTAAAAATTTAAAAAAAAATCGTTGAAAATGAATGGATTATTAATAGAACAAAAGTTATTGCTTTTGTCAAATCATACTGAGACACATTGTACATCAATCGACATTACTCAGTTTTTATATATTATTATTTTCCTATTTGAGTTAAAGTATCAAATGTTAATATACTCGTTCATAAAATAATAAGTTAAAAATAAAAATCCTTAGTTCTTTTATGATTTAATTGCAATTTATTCATCATTGAAAAATTAAAAAAATAAAATATTAGATTTTGAGCAAACCGAAGAAGCTTATGATTTAAAATTTTATTATTATTATTATTATCTTATTTTTATTTCTTTATTTTTTTTTTTTTTGTAAGCCCTTTTTTGCATAGAAAGACTTATCCAAAAATTTCCAAACAGTAACTCTATTGATCAGAAATCATATACGGATGGTACACAAATTACTCAATACTTTTATTAAAAACGAAGAAAAACTGTTGAAAAATTGACAAAATAGGGTAAAATATGCAATTCAATGGCGTCGGAGAAGGGGGAACAGAGGGGACAATTAACCCCTCAGATATAATCAAAGGAAGGCAAAGGTATATGTTTGCCCCTCCCCTCTGCCACACAAAAATTAAGTGTATACAATCATAAATTACGTATCGTTTACGTATTGAAAATTTTAGTTTAATTTTCATGATTGTGCATAATATTATTGTAGTTATCCCATGTATTACGCCATTAACATCTTAACCTGTTTCCCCGGTTCTTTATATTTTTTAGTATTTCTATACTATGCGCAGCACCCAGATTTTTCGTGTTACAAACTGTATTTTTCGCATTTAATATGTAAACTTGTATTTTATTATTCTGTTATTGTATAATTAGTATTAAAACGTGTCTATAATGTCATAACGAAAACAGATATTTTTTTTTCGCACCATATTGGCCTGCCAGCGAGTCGACATTAATATTTCGTCATAGTTGTTTTCCTTAGGATGGACCGTACAGTGGGGCCCAGTACTCATATGTATGTGAAATTAAATTAAATAAATAAATAAATAAAATAACCAGGTGGTGGTTAATTTTATAATCAGATAGAATCTATAGTTCCAAATGTGCATTTTACGCGGTGACCAACATCATTCACATTCTATTCTCCGTAGAATAAACTTACTCCATAAACTGTGTTTGCTTTATTCTTCAATAAAACCTTTTCTCTGACGTTGAACGAAGTTGTGTTGTTAGTCGTTAAAATCAAATGTTTGATTAATCAAGGATTATTACATTATTATTATTATTATTATTATATATTTATTATTTATTATTATAACATTAATCCATATAAACATATTGAGTAAATTGTTGTAGCCAAAGAATTTGCTTTTAAAAGAAAATCAAAATTTTTGGAAATTTTCATTAATTTTACCGATAACAATTTGTACATAATATAATAATATATTTATATTTATTTATCATTATTGTTTTTACAATGGTGTTAACATTTTTTTTCTGTAAAAAACTTTTCATACGGATCTACTTGTTCAAATTCTCGACCAGCAATTTTTTGAAACCGAATTTCTTTCTAGTTAGTACATTAAAAATGTCATTTTTTGAATTTCTTAACTCGCATTTTTTTTTTTTTTTTTTTTTTGTAAAAAACTACCAAAAGTTTGAAAATAAAGATAACTATTTTTTTTTTTTTTTAATCCAAATTTTATGAAAATATAAAAACAAATAGACAATGACGTGAGAAACATTTTGCATAAGAAAAATTTGAAAATGTGGAAAAAAAATTTGAATTTTCAAAATAGAATAAAATAATTATAAAACTATTGATGCACGTAGATTTTCATACACGTCATCGTATTTAGCATTGAAAAATACATAAGATGACGAAAAAATATTACCTATCAACCTCTCAACTTTTCGTGTATTAATGAGAAATATGTAATAAAATAGGTTATTTCTATGATTTTTTTTCAATCAAATCTTTGTAAAATGTTTAATTCTTTGTTCAACCGAAATTTTATTGCACCAAAATATTCGCAATGAAATTTTCTGTCTAAGCATCAAATTTAAAAAAAAAAAACAGTCGGGTCAATTTTCTTTTATGTACTTTAAAGTGCGTAATTTTAGGTAAATCTAACGAATTTAGATAAAATTCTGACTTCAAACGGTTATAGAGAAAAAAGTTGAACAACGATTTTCGAGATTTTTTCTGGTCAATAAGACATATATGTAAGTGAGATCCCGTTAAATGTTCAAGTCTTAAGTCAAGTCTAGTATTACAAATCAAAATTTTTATTATATAAAAACTAACAAAATATGAGAAATTTCCGAAATTTTCAAAATGCCGTTCTTAACTCAAAATTGATCAAATCTTTTTGAAATTTTTATGACCTTTTTTTGTCGATATTTTTAGTAGTTGGTGAAAATTTCAAGTCCTTAGCTGCATTATATTAGAAGTTATGTCAAAAAGTAATTTTAATTTTGCGGAAATTTCGGTAATTGCATATTTTGCCGTTTTTTGTCAATTTTTACCCGTTTTTGAAAAAAATATTGAGTAATTGGAAAAATTATTTCTCTAAAGTACTATCTGGATGTGATTCTGGTTCTATAGAGATACTGATCGAAACTTCCGGACAAGTATTTCCAAACGAAAAAGTGTTTTCTGAAAGAGAAAAAATAATAGTAACAATTTCGAAAAATTTTCTCTCAAAAGTACCAGTTAAATGCAATTTCCTATATACAAAGTTACTCCACGAAGTTTTTGGTCAATGTTTCTATCCAAAAATGTATCTCTGTGCGTATATGAAAAAAAAAAAAACACAGATTTGTAAGACCAATATTCTTCGCTTCACTTAGAATCTCATATTGATTAATTTACCAGTTATATTTTATGAGTTTTATATCAATTGAAGACATTTCGACCATTTTATTGACTGATGTCATGACTGATTTATCATAGCATAAAATATTGCGTTTTGCTTAATAGTTCAAATCCAATTATTTTTAAAACAACGTGTGAATTTTATTGTTTTCAGGTTGAATTTATCACAAATTTTCCACAACATGTTTTCTAAACTTTCCGTTGACGGTTATCAGTTGACGAGCATTCACATTGCTTACGTGGTTATTTTTGTCGCTACGGCAATACAGTGCTATCTGAAATGGACACGAAGACGTTTTGAAAAACTAGCCTCTATAATGCCGGGACCTAAATCGTATCCGATTATAGGCTCAGGATACATGTTCACCGGTTCACTGCAAAGTGAGAAAAACGGCATAGTACAACTTAACCTAACCTAACCTAACCTACTACATATGGTTTAACAATAAACATTGATTTTGGTATTTCAGAGATCACGGAGACATTATTTAAATTTATTGAAATTTACGGTAGTCATCCGTTTTGTTTATGGATTGGTCCACGTTTCGTAGTCTCTATTGGAGAGCCTGAAGACTTACAAGTAATTATATCAGTATATTATAAAAATATGTAATTTTTTAAACACAATACATATGGCAAAATATATCATATTTAATGTACAGTGGAATAATGTAAAAGATAAAATTATTATGTTTAGTAAAGTTGTATTATTTGTATTTCTATATGGGGTATAATTCGTTGGGGGAATCTAGTCCTCTAGTCGACCACGGTTGAAAAAAGTGAAAAATATTTAGTTTACCAAGTAAGCTTTGAAATCGCTACCATCGCATTCAAACTTAACGCTTTGACTATTAGACCACAAGAAGAGCGTAGAAAATCGTTGAAATAGTTGGTGTTTAATATAATACCCGAAAATATTGAATTTTCAAAATAGAATAATTAAAAAACTATTGATGCACGTGGTTTTTAATTTACATCATCCTATATTCAGCATAGAAAAATACATAAGTTGGCGATAAAACATCAACTTTTTTGTGTGGACTTGAAAATAGAAATATTTCAAAATATTTGTCTACACTTTCTTCGATTTATTTGTCAATCATAATCTCTTGTCAAATGCATGATTATTCATTCGTAAAAATTATTATTGTACCAAAATATTCGCAATGAAATTCTCCACCTAGGTACTAAGTTTCAAAAAGATCATTAGAACCAATTTTCTTTTGTTTAGGGTAAAGTGGGGAATTATATGTTAAACTAACGCATTCCATCATAATGTTGAAATTAAAAGTCTTTAGAAAAAAGAAAGGCCGGTTTTTGGCCTCATAATTTCATCAATAAAATTCAAAATAATGGAAATCAGTTGATCTCGAAATTTTCCTTTGGTTTACTGCTCGCAGTTAGATTATATTGTGTATAATGTGGTTAAAATATAATGAGACTTTAAAAATAAGAAGGACAATATTCGTTCAAAACGAATGTGAAATTATAGTAAACGATAATTTCAAAAATGATATTTTGCATTTAGGTTTTAAGTATCTGTTTAATTTCCATTCGATTAACCGTGTCGAAATTTGATTAAATTATCTTTTTTCTAGGTAATATAAACGTAAAAGATTTTACAATACAACAACGTAACTAAATCAATGTGAAACGGATTTTTTTCAGATAGTGTTGAACAGTTCTAAGGCCCTTGAAAAAGACGTTACATACAGATTTTACCAAAACATTTTAGGTGAATCCTTGATCACAGCACCAGGTTAGTATAATATAATTATTATATACTATTTTTCAAATGAGAACGCACCGTGTGGCGGACGAAATCTGGTTTAAACTCGCGCTTGTTGAACTCTAATATATAATATACATTACTAATTAAATGGTAGTGGGGTATGATTTCGCGGATTATCTCTGTGTGCTGTATGTGCGATGCGGTGCGTTCTCTGATGAAAAATACTATAGGTAGGTAGACAAAACGATAAAAACTTCATAACTTGAATTTTCATGACGTAATCAATTTCATTTTTTTTAACATAATTTCAAAAATATATAAGCTAGAAAATTGAAATTCTCGCCAACTATTAAAAATTGTCACGCATATACCTCATAACATTTTCAAATTTATTCGATCAATTTTAAGGTAAGTACAAAACATTGGAAATTTTGGAACTTTCTCGTTTTTTGAATGATTTTTATCCGTAATATTTTGATACATATATTATATGTATTAAGACCTGAAAATTTAATACAATCATATTCATATGTATGATCAACGGTATTGAAAATATCTTGAAAATCGGAAGTCAAGTTTTTCTTTTATAACTGTTTAAAGTTGGAATTTTAACAGAATTCATTAGTTTTACATAAAATTACACACATCTGTGCATATAATAATTTATTGGTTTTACCGATCTCTACATAATTGGCACACAAATTGAAAATTACAAGACGAATACTTTGGTAAAAGTTTTTTTATGAACGAATAATTTAAAATGTTATAATGTTATCATTGAAAAAAAAATCGTAAAAAGTACTAACAAATTTACTGGAAATACCGAAATAAATATTATCAAGAATGACATTTGAGTTATTTATTTATAATCAAAGCTGAACAAGTTAGCCATTTTTCTCAGCTAGATAAAGTTATGTTTCTTTATAAAAAAACTTACTAAGTTAGGAAATAAGTTAGTTTCTGAAATTTTCCAATTTACTAACTTAGGTAGAAGTTAGTTCGGTAAAAATAGTAACTTAAGTTAGAATAGAAGTTAGAAGTTATTATTGTTATTTTTTCAATGTAAATTATAAATTTGAAATCCTGTTAGTTCAAATGTAAAGTTCATGTATATTTTCAGATAATTTGAGTAAATATTAAAATGTAGGTATTATAAGTAGTTAAACTGTGTAACAGTTAAAAGTTGTATTATTATTTTTATTAAAATTCAATTTTAAGGTGTATAAAATTACAAAAAATATACTTTGTATAAAATTTTTTAAGTAAAAATTAAAATTTTTTTTTTTGATTTTCCATCACACTCCAAACTGTGGAGTAAACACTGTTTAGATTCTGAACGAAGTGAAGAAGCTTAATATGTTTTTACAATAATGTTTATTTTTATTCTTTTCATTTTTTTTTCCTCTATGAATACTTTTTCGTATAAAAATACTTGTACCAAAGTTTCGACCAGTTGCTTTTTAGATCTAAAATCACGGCCAGATGGTACTTTAAAGGGTCAGTTTTTAAATTTCTCAATACTTTTTTCAAAGACGGGGAAAATCTGTCGAAAAAATTGACCAAAATGGCAAAGTATGCAACTATCGGGATTTCCGTACAATTTAGAATTGCTGTTTAACATAACTTCAAAAACAATGCATCTAGGGACTTGACTTGAATCTATCATCAACTACTAAAAATAGTCATTGAAACATTTTATAAAAATTTCAAAAAGATTTGATCAATTTTGAGTAAAATACAACATTTTTAAAGTATTGGAAATTTCTCACTTTTTGTTAGTTTTTATGTAATATTTTATTTTTGATATTAAGACTTGAATATTTAATATGATCCCTATGGAAAATATTTCTTATTTACCCGAAAAATTATCGAGTATCGTAAGTCAACTTTTTTCTCTATAACCGTTTTAATTTAGAGTTTTGTTAGTTTTATCTAAAATTACTCACTTTAACGTACATAAAAGAAAATTGGCCAGACGAATTTTTTTTAAACATGGTGCCCAGACAGAGAATTTTACTGCGAATATTTTGGTGTACTAAAATTTTGAGCGAACAAAGAATTAAACATATTACAAGACTGTTGATTGAAAAAAAAATCTAAGAAAGTAGGGACAATGGTAGGGTTTTCGCTTATCTTATCTTATGTAATTTTCAACGTATTTAATACTATAATATACTCCATGCCGATCATCAGTCCTTAATTATTCGTTAATTCGTTATCGCTGTATCATTTTCCCCAAACCTAATTGTTTTTATTATTTATAGATTACGTGGATTGTGTTTATGAAGTTACATATTTATTAATAAATAGTTACATACTACTCAGTGTATTTACTAACATTATACTATTCACCAATATAATGAATTATATTATTTATTTAATTATCGAGCCTTGATGATGTTCATATTTAGTAATTATATAATACGTCACTTCATCACACTAATAGTTTACGAATTTCACTCACTCTGTATAACATTGTACAGTGCTTGTCGTATTCTTATAGTTTAGTTTTATGGTGGAGCATGCGCGAAAATGTACACGTTTTTTTTATTATTAACTTCCTTCGTTCAGAATTGTATTATTGAAGATATGATTTATCGTTTCTTTAAAATTCTATAGACTCTCCCAAGAGAATCTGACCTGAGGAGCGATGAATGTACTGCCATATATGTCCGGCTTTCTTGTCAACACTTTACTCTACAATTTTTCTTTTTTTTTTTTTTTCTAATTCGTAAATGTTTTTGTAGGGAAATACTTGACCAAACGATTTGACCAGCAACTTTTTGAAACCAGATTTTTTTTTAGAGAATACATTAAATAGGTAAATTTCAAAACTCTGAATTTTTCTCCCAAAATTTAAGATAAACAATCCAAAATTTGATAGAAAAAATTGTTTACTATCTTCCTTTATTCTATCTTTAAGAAAATTTAAACATAGGTAGACAATATAATGAGCATATTCTTTTTTTTGATTTTTATAAAATAGTTCTTTTTCCTACTCTTATATTATGTGTATATTGTATAACAAAAGGTGAAGTAAAGTAAAGTAAAGTAATGTAAATTAAGTAACGTCAAGTAAAAAAAAGTAAAGTAAAGGCAAGTACATACTTCACACCACGGATATTCTTCACTCATTGGGTCAAATACTCTTCATAGATGTGTTGAAAATGACAACTATTATTATTCTTTATATTATTATTAACTTCCTTCGTTCAGAATCGTATTATTTAAGACATGATTTATCGTTTCTTTAAAATTCTACACACTCATCAAGGGTATTTGATCCGAAGAGCGAAGAATATCCGTGATGCGAAGTAGGTACGGTTTTATTGTCTTTAATTCACTTAGCTGTACTTTACTTTAATTCACATTTTTTTTTTATATATATATAATATAAACGAATACCTTCCGGGTGAAGCCGGGTATACGAGGTAATACTTCATAAAAATTTCAAAAAATATTTGATTAATTCTGAGCTAAGTATAAAACGTCGATTATATTGGATGATTTTAGTAAGTTTATTGATTTTATAAGATCTTTAGGTCCTAATATGACCTTACTTACTTTGCTTCACTTTAATTTACTTCATTCTTTTTCTTAAAAAATAAAAAAAAAAAAAAATAGTGTAAGAAAGATGTCCAAATTTTTGTTTCACATTTTCAAAATTTTCTTGCGCCAAAATAATTATCATATTATTGTTTATCTGTATTTGAATTTTCATAAAATTTGGATCAAATAATTATGGTTTTCGAGTCTTTTTGTCAAATTTTGGAAACTTTCTCCCCTAAAAAAATTTTAAGAATTGAGAAATTAAAAATATTGATCTCTCTAAACTATCAAACTAGCAACGAATCCGATTTCAAAAAATTCTGAATGAGACTTTTGGATCAGTAGATCCATACGAAAATGTGTTCACAAGAAAAAAAATAAACATCATTGTAAAAGCACTAGGTTCTTTCGTTCAGAATCTAATAAAGGAAATAAAATTGAATGAGAAAAAAATCTTTTAGGAAAATGTCCACAATTTATTTTCCATATTTTCAAATTTTTCTTGTGCCAAAATGTTTCTCATGTCATTGTCTATTTATTTTTACATTTTCATAAAATTTAAATCTAAAAAAAAAAAAAAGGTTTCTTATTCTTTTTTTTTTTTTTTCAAATTTTTGGTAGATTTTACAAAAAAAATGGAGGATTGTTGTCTTTTTTCCAACTCTTTATATATTGTATAACAA
Source organism: Stegophylla sp. TES_Ste_2020 (assembly GCA_025469315.1). Lineage (NCBI taxonomy): Eukaryota > Metazoa > Arthropoda > Insecta > Hemiptera > Aphididae > Stegophylla > Stegophylla sp. TES_Ste_2020. Next base: position 11,962 of record JAIPRM010003284.1, on the reverse strand, counting down.
AAGGTAAAGTAAATAAAGTAAAGTAACGTAAAGTAAAGTAGAGTAATGAAAAGTAAAGTTAAGTAAAGCAAAATAAAGGAAATATCAATTAAGTATAGACAAGGAATCTGGAAAAGTATATCGCACCATGGGTATTTTTTAGTCCTCGGATCAGATATTCTTGGTGAATGTGTTAAAATTTACGACTATTATTGTTTTTTATATTATTAACATACATTTTTATAATTCAGTTCATAAATGGCGAAAACATCGTCGTCTCATCACTCCCCTGTTTAGCACCAATCTTTTCGAGAATTTTATTCCGATCTTCAACGAGAAGAATCAAATTCTTATCAAGAATCTAAAGAAGGAAGTCGGTAAAACACAACCGTTTGATCTCTGGCCCTTGGTTTCGGACACAGCTATGAACACCATTTGTCGTGAGTACCTATTTAAATAATACATTATTCTTAGTACCACGTACCGACGTTTTCAGTTGAAATTATCGATTGATTGTATTTACAGAGACCGCTATGGATTACAATATCGATTCCCAACCAAAAGTCAAGTATGAATACGCCTCGGCTTTCATAAAGTAATGAACTTACTATTTACTTATAATAATGCTCAACAATACTCAATCAATAACGTATTATTAAAAGGATTTAAAGCGACGAATATCTTTTTCTCTCTTCCACATACGTAACAGAGCAATCTAAATGTATCTTTTGTCAATCCTTCCGATTGACATATAAACACGCAATGACTTTTCAAAACTTATTATAACTCGTTAATATGTCTATTTGTGATTGATCATACCACTTTCACAAATTTCTGTCCCCAATTTCCATAAATTAGATTTAAATTTTATAAAATATAAAAAAATGTTAGATGTTGAGTATTTGGAATTAGAATTATAAATCTTAAATTCTAGTCCATTCGATCTCAAGTAGACATAATAACTATTTTAAACCAGTATTCAGAAACCCTATCCTATTATTAGGTTGGACGGAGGGGTTGACAAAAGATAAAATTAAAATGCTCTGTTACGCGTATGAAGAACAGAAACATAGAATCATCGCTTTCAATCCCCTTAAAACAATTATAATGAAATTTGGTGATTCGATGGCGAACAATATCGTTCGCCGTTGAACTGATCACGTTGGGTGTGTATTGATCGCGCAAATAATAATTATAATAAAAGAATTATAATAAAATCTATTTATTTCATACCGTTTTATTATAAAATAATTAACAGTTAAAATATAACTTTTAAACTACATTTTTAATATATCAATGTTATGGAATAACAAATCGTATAAAAAAATAAAATACAATAAATGTTAAGTTATTGTTCAAAATCACGTTATTTTCTCTTCAATTAAAAATGTGATGACTTAAAATAATTAAAGTGAAGTAAACTTTTTAGTAATAATAGCCCATAGCCTTCAATTTCAACTTTAAACATTATTTTATACCATTTTTGAATATGATTAAATGCTTTAGAGTTAAAATAATTATAAATTATTTTATAGTCAACTAAATATATTATAAATACAAAATACCGTTTTTTTTTTTTATTTGAGAAACGGGCGTAAGTCTTTAGGTTTGATACCAAGGTTAACATTTTTACCCAAAAAGTCATAACCCACTTGAGCACTAAAATTAAAGTTATTTACTACTATGCCTTTGAGCCATTAATATTAATAAATGTTTTATGCATAAACGCTTAGAGCAGTGGTTCTCAAAGAGTGTTCTGCAGACCTTAGAGGTTCTGTCAGTTAGATGCCTTAATTTTTTTCGTCAATTTAGTAACATTGGAAGATATTGTAGTGGCGTCACCTTGTTCTCTCAACACCGTGTTTGGAACACATACTCCGTCAAAGAGCGGATGAAATAAGTACTAAATAAGTCCTCAGTATAAAGCATGTCGGCAAAATTACACATTATCCCTAACACTGCGCAAGTTTCTCAGACATTAAATAAATGTCCAAAATCCTAGGAACAGTATCTTAAATTATCATACATAAACCTGATGATATAGACTATCAGGTATATTATAAGAGATAAATTTATTATCTAACAAATTTATTAAAATTTTGATTCCAAAAGTGGCTGATCAAAGGGATATAAAATTCTCATAATATTTATTATACAACATTACTTTTACTATTTAGGTACCACTATGGTGCTATGTGGTGCTAAAAATAGAAATAATTTCAATGTTTTTTTAGGAAGAATTTGAAAGAAATATTATTATGCAATTCCAGCCCTATTTATTACATTATATTATGCATAAGAATATATTATATAGGTAGTAATATGATCAAAATAATATTAGATTTTATCACAATCAAAATCTTATATACAGTATAAATAATGGATAAAATGTATAATATATCTTTTATTAATTTTTATTTATTTTAGATTCTGAACGAAGTGAAGAAGCTTATGATTTTACAATGATGTTTATTATTATTTTTTTTTTTATTTTTTCTCTTTCTGTGAACACTTTTTCGTATAGAAATACTGGACCAAAAGTTTCGATCAATATCTCTAAAGAACCGGAATCATACCCAGATGGTACTTTAAAGAGGTCATTTTT